>CAXIWQ010000254.1:0-276964 GCA_964036275.1 Litoditis marina
TAGCCATGAGCAACAGACTTGAAAGCCGTATAAACTTTTTTTCTGTAGCTGCAAGGCAAAGAGTCGATAACCACGTTAATTCGTATTTTGTGGCTGTGCGCCACAGAATAGATTGTCGTATTAGGTTTTTGTAGCTGGGAGCAACAGATTTGATAGCCGTATGAAATGTTCTCTGTAACTGCAAGGCAAAGAGTCAATAACCGCGTTAATTTGTATTTTGTGGCTGTGCGCCACAGGATATAAAGTCGTATTAGGTTTTTGTAGCCATGAGCAACAGACTTGATAGCCGTATAAACTTTTTTCTGTAGCTGCAAGGCAAAGAGTCGATAACCGCGTAAATTCGTATTTTGTGGCTGTGCGCCACAGAATAGATTGTCGTATTAGGTTTTTGTAGCTGGGAGCAACAGACTTGATAGCCGTATAAACTTTTTTCTGTAGCTGCTAGGCAAAGAGTCGATAACCGCGTTAATTCGTATTTTGTGGCTGTGCGCCACAGAATAGATTGTCGTATTAGGTTTTTGTAGCTGGGAGCAACAGATTTGATAGCCGTATGAAATGTTCTCTGTAACTGCAAGGCAAAGAGTCAATAACCGCGTTAATTTGTATTTTGTGGCTGTGCGCCACAGAATATAAAGTCGTATTATGTTTTTGTAGTTGGGAGCAACAGACTTGATAGCCGTATGATTTTTTTTGTAGCTGCAAGTCAAAATGTCAATAACCGCGATAATTCGTATTTTGTGGCTGTGCGCCACAGAATAGATTGTCGTATTAGGTTTTTGTAGCTGGGAGCAACAGATTTGATAGCCGTATGAACTGTTCTCTGTAGCTGCAAGGCAAAGAGTCGATAACCGCGTTAATTCGTAATTTGTGGCTGTGCGCCACAGAATAGATAGTCGTATTAGGTTTTTGTAGCTGGGAGCAACATACTTGATAGCCGTATAACCTTTTCCCTGTAGCTGCACGGCAAAGAGTCAATAACCGCGTTAATTTGTCTTTTGTGGCTGTGCGCCACAGAATACAAAGTCGTATTAGGTTTTTGTAGCTGGGAGCAACAGACTTGATAGCCGTATGAACTTCTTTCTGTAGCTGCAAGGCAAAGAGGTAATAACCGCGTTAATTTGTCTTTTGTGGCTGTGCGCCACAGGATATAAAGTCGCATTAGGTTTTTGTAGCCATGAGCAACAGACTTGAAAGCCGTATAAACTTGTTTTCTGTAGCTGCAAGGCAAAGAGTCGATAACCACGTTAATTCGTATTTTGTGGCTGTGCGCCACAGAATAGATTGTCGTATTAGGTTTTTGTAGCTGGGAGCAACAGATTTGATAGCCGTATGAAATGTTCTCTGTAACTGCAAGGCAAAGAGTCAATAACCGCGTTAATTTGTATTTTGTGGCTGTGCGCCACAGGATATAAAGTCGTATTAGGTTTTTGTAGCCATGAGCAACAGACTTGATAGCCGTATAAACTTTTTTCTGTAGCTGCAAGGCAAAGAGTCGATAACCGCGTAAATTCGTATTTTGTGGCTGTGCGCCACAGAATAGATTGTCGTATTAGGTTTTTGTAGCTGGGAGCAACAGACTTGATAGCCGTATAAACTTTTTTCTGTAGCTGCTAGGCAAAGAGTCGATAATCGCGTTAATTCGTATTTTGTGGCTGTGCGCCACAGAATAGATTGTCGTATTAGGTTTTTGTAGCTGGGAGCAACAGATTTGATAGCCGTATGAAATGTTCTCTGTAACTGCAAGGCAAAGAGTCAATAACCGCGTTAATTTGTATTTTGTGGCTGTGCGCCACAGAATATAAAGTCGTATTATGTTTTTGTAGTTGGGAGCAACAGACTTGATAGCCGTATGATTTTTTTTGTAGCTGCAAGTCAAAATGTCAATAACCGCGTTAATTCGTTTTTGTGGCTGTGCGCCACAGAATAGATTGTCGTATTAGGTTTTTGTAGCTGGGAGCAACAGACTTGATAGACGTATTAACTTTTTTCTGTAGCTGCAAAGCAAACAGTCGATAACCGCGTTAATTCGTATTTTGTGGCTGTGCGCCACAGAATAGATAGTCGTATTAGGTTTTTGTAGCTGGGAGCAACATACTTGATAGCCGTATAAACTTTTTTCTGTAGCTGCACGGCAAAGAGTCAATAACCGCGTTAATTTGTCTTTTGTGGCTGTGCGCCACAGGATATAAAGTCGTATTAGGTTTTTGTAGCTGGGAGCAACAGACTTGATAGCCGTATAAACTTTTTTCTGTAGCTGCTAGGCAAAGAGTCGATAACCGCGTTAATTCGTATTTTGTGGCTGTGCGCCACAGAATAGATTGTCGTATTAGGTTTTTGTAGCTGGGAGCAACAGATTTGATAGCCGTATGAAATGTTCTCTGTAACTGCAAGGCAAAGAGTCAATAACCGCGTTAATTTGTATTTTGTGGCTGTGCGCCACAGAATATAAAGTCGTATTATGTTTTTGTAGTTGGGAGCAACAGACTTGATAGCCGTATGATTTTTTTTGTAGCTGCAAGTCAAAATGTCAATAACCGCGTTAATTCGTTTTTGTGGCTGTGCGCCACAGAATAGATTGTCGTATTAGGTTTTTGTAGCTGGGAGCAACATACTTGATAGCCGTATAAACTTTTTTCTGTAGCTGCACGGCAAAGAGTCAATAACCGCGTTAATTTGTCTTTTGTGGCTGTGCGCCACAGGATATAAAGTCGTATTAGGTTTTTGTAGCTGGGAGCAACAGACTTGATAGCCGTATAAACTTTTTTCTGTAGCTGCTAGGCAAAGAGTCGATAACCGCGTTAATTCGTATTTTGTGGCTGTGCGCCACAGAATAGATTGTCGTATTAGGTTTTTGTAGCTGGGAGCAACAGATTTGATAGCCGTATGAAATGTTCTCTGTAACTGCAAGGCAAAGAGTCAATAACCGCGTTAATTTGTATTTTGTGGCTGTGCGCCACAGAATATAAAATCGTATTATGTTTTTGTAGTTGGGAGCAACAGACTTGATAGCCGTATGATTTTTTTTGTAGCTGCAAGTCAAAATGTCAATAACCGCGTTAATTCGTTTTTGTGGCTGTGCGCCACAGAATAGATTGTCGTATTAGGTTTTTGTAGCTGGGAGCAACAGACTTGATAGACGTATTAACTTTTTTCTGTAGCTGCAAAGCAAACAGTCGATAACCGCGTTAATTCGTATTTTGTGGCTGTGCGCCACAGAATAGATAGTCGTATTAGGTTTTTGTAGCTGGGAGCAACATACTTGATAGCCGTATAAACTTTTTTCTGTAGCTGCACGGCAAAGAGTCAATAACCGCGTTAATTTGTCTTTTGTGGCTGTGCGCCACAGGATATAAAGTCGTATTAGGTTTTTGTAGCCATGAGCAACAGACTTGATAGCCGTATAAACTTTTTTCTGTAGCTGTAAGGCAAAGAGTCGATAACCGCGTAAATTCGTATTTTGTGGCTGTGCGCCACAGAATAGATTGTCGTATTAGGTTTTTGTAGCTGGGAGCAACAGACTTGATAGCCGTATAAACTTTTTTCTGTAGCTGCTAGGCAAAGAGTCGATAACCGCGTTAATTCGTATTTTGTGGCTGTGCGCCACATAATAGATTGTCGTATTAGGTTTTTGTAGCTGGGAGCAACAGATTTGATAGCCGTATGAAATGTTCTCTGTAACTGCAAGGCAAAGAGTCAATAACCGCGTTAATTTGTATTTTGTGGCTGTGCGCCACAGAATATAAAGTCGTATTATGTTTTTGTAGTTGGGAGCAACAGACTTGATAGCCGTATGATTTTTTTTGTAGCTGCAAGTCAAAATGTCAATAACCGCGTTAATTCGTTTTTGTGGCTGTGCGCCACAGAATAGATTGTCGTATTAGGTTTTTGTAGCTGGGAGCAACAGACTTGATAGACGTATTAACTTTTTTCTGTAGCTGCAAAGCAAACAGTCGATAACCGCGTTAATTCGTATTTTGTGGCTGTGCGCCACAGAATAGATAGTCGTATTAGGTTTTTGTAGCTGGGAGCAACATACTTGATAGCCGTATAAACTTTTTTCTGTAGCTGCACGGCAAAGAGTCAATAACCGCGTTAATTTGTCTTTTGTGGCTGTGCGCCACAGAATATAAAGTCGTATTAGGTTTTTGTAGCCATGAGCAACAGACTTGATAGCCGTATAAACTTTTTTCTGTAGCTGCAAGGCAAAGAGGTAATAACCGCGTTAATTTGTCTTTTGTGGCTGTGCGCCACAGAATATATTGTCGTATCAGGTTTTTGTAGCTGGGAGCAACAGACTTGATAGCCGTATTAACTTTTTTCTGTAGCTGCAAAGCAAACAGTCGATAACCGCGTTAATTCGTATTTTGTGGCTGTGCGCCACAGAATAGATAGTCGTATTAGGTTTTTGTAGCTGGGAGCAACATACTTGATAGCCGTATAAACTTTTTTCTGTAGCTGCACGGCAAAAAGTCAATAACCGCGTTAATTTGTCTTTTGTGGCTGTGCGCCACAGAATATAAAGTCGTATTAGGTTTTTGTAGCCATGAGCAACAGACTTGATAGCCGTATAAACTTTTTTCTGTAGCTGCAAGGCAAAGAGGTAATAACCGCGTTAATTTGTCTTTTGTGGCTGTGCGCCACATAATAGATAGTCGTATTAGGTTTTTGTAGCTGGGAGCAACATACTTGATAGCCGTATAAACTTTTTTCTGTAGCTGCACGGCAAAGAGTCAATAACCGCGTTAATTTGTCTTTTGTGGCTGTGCGCCACAGAATATAAAGTCGTATTAGGTTTTTGTAGCTGGGAGCAACAGACTTGATAGCCGTATAAACTTTTTTCTGTAGCTGCAAGGCAAAGAGGTAATAACCGCGTTAATTTGTCTTTTGTGGCTGTGCGCCACAGAATAGATTGTCGTATCAGGTTTTTGTAGCTGGGAGCAACAGACTTGATAGCCGTATGAACTTTTTTCTGTAGCTGCAAGGCAAAGAGGTAATAACCGCGTTAATTCGTATTTTGTGGCTGTGCGCCACAGGATATAAAGTCGTATTAGGTTTTTGTAGCCATGAGCAACAGACTTGATAGCCGTATAAACTTTTTTCTGTAGCTGCAAGGCAAAGAGTCGATAACCGCGTTATATCGTATTTTGTGGCTGTGTGCCACAGAATAGATAGTTGTATTGGGTTTTTCTAGCTGGGAGCAACATACTTGATAGCCATATAAACTTTTTTCTGTAGCTGCACGGCAAAGAGTCAATAACCGCGTTAATTTGTCTTTTGTGGCTGTGCGCCACAGAATATAAAGTCGTATTAGGTTTTTGTAGCTGGGAGCAACAGACTTGATAGCCGTATAAACTTTTTTCTGTAGCTGCAAGGCAAAGAGTCGATAACCGCGTAAATTCGTATTTTGTGGCTGTGCGCCACAGAATATAAAGTCGTATTAGGTTTTTGTAGCTGGGAGCAACAGATTTGATAGCCGTATGAAATGTTCTCTGTAACTGCAAGGCAAAGAGTCAATAACCGCGTTAATTTGTATTTTGTGGCTGTGCGCCACAGAATATAAAGTCGTATTATGTTTTTGTAGTTGGAAGCAACAGACTTGATAGCCGTATGATTTTTTTTTGTAGCTGCAAGTCAAAATGTCAATAACCGCGTTAATTCGTCTTTGTGGCTGTGCGCCACAGAATAGATTGTCGTATCAGGTTTTTGTAGCTGGGAGCAACAGACTTGATAGCCGTATGAACTTTTTTCTGTAGCTGCAAGGCAAAGAGGTAATAACCGCGTTAATTTGTCTTTTGTGGCTGTGCGCCACAGGATATAAAGTCGTATTAGGTTTTTGTAGCCATGAGCAACAGACTTGATAGCCGTATAAACTTTTTTCTGTAGCTGCAAGGCAAAGAGTCGATAACCGCGTTATATCGTATTTTGTGGCTGTGTGCCACAGAATAGATAGTTGTATTGGGTTTTTCTAGCTGGGAACAACATACTTGATAGCCATATAAACTTTTTTCTGTAGCTGCACGGCAAAGAGTCAATAACCGCGTTAATTTGTCTTTTGTGGCTGTGCGCCACAGAATATAAAGTCGTATTAGGTTTTTGTAGCTGGGAGCAACAGAATTGTTAGCCGTATAAACTTTTTTTCTGTAGCTGCAAGGCAAAGAGGTAATAACCGCGTTAATTTGTCTTTTGTGGCTGTGCGCCACAGAATATAAAGTCGTATTAGGTTTTTGTAGCTGGGAGCAACAGACTTGATAGCCGTATAAACTTTTTTCTGTAGCTGCAAGGCAAAGAGTCGATAACCGCGTTATATCGTATTTTGTGGCTGTGCGCCACAGAATATAAAGTCGTATTATGTTTTTGTAGTTGGAAGCAACAGACTTGATAGCCGTATGATTTTTTTTGTAGCTGCAAGTCAAAATGTCAATAACCGCGTTAATTCGTCTTTGTGGCTGTGCGCCACAGAATAGATTGTCGTATTAGGTTTTTGTAGCTGGGAGCAACAGATTTGATAGCCGTATGAAATGTTCTCTGTAACTGCGAGGCAAAGAGTCAATAACCGCGTTAATTCGTCTTTTGTGGCTGTGCGCCACAGAATATATAGTCGTATTAGGTTTTTGTAGCTGGGAGCAACAGACTTGATAGCCGTATGAACTTTTCTCGGTAGCTGCAAGCCAACAAGTCGATAACCGCGATAATTTGTATTTTGTGGCTGTGCGCCACAGAATAGATTGTCGTATTAGGTTTTTGTAGCTGGGAGCAACAGATTTGATAGCCGTATGAACTTTATCTGTAGCTGCAAGGCAAAGAGGTAATAACCGCGTTAATTTGTCTTTTGTGGCTGTGCGCCACAGAATAGATTGTCGTATCAGGTTTTTGTAGCTGGGAGCAACAGACTTGATAGCCGTATGAACTTTTCTCTGTAGCTGCAAGCCAACAAGTCGATAACCGCGATATTTCGTGTTTTGTGGCTGTGCGCCACAGAATAGATTGTCGTATTATGTTTCTGTAGTTGGAAGCAACAGACTTGATAGCCGTATGATTTTTTTTTGTAGCTGCAAGTCAAAATGTCAATAACCGCGTTAATTCGTTTTTGTGGCTGTGCGCCACAGAATAGATTGTCGTATTAGGTTTTTGTAGCTGGGAGCAACAGACTTGATAGCCGTATTAACTTTTTTCTGTAGCTGCAAAGCAAACAGTCGATAACCGCGTTAATTCGTATTTTGTGGCTGTGCGCCACAGAATATAAAGTCGTATTAGGTTTTTGTAGCCATGAGCAACAGACTTGATAGCCGTATAAACTTTTTTCTGTAGCTGCAAGGCAAAGAGGTAATAACCGCGTTAATTTGTCTTTTGTGGCTGTGCGCCACAGAATATATTGTCTTATCAGGTTTTTGTAGCTGGGAGCAACAGACTTGATAGCCGTATTAACATTTTTCTGTAGCTGCAAAGCAAACAGTCGATAACCGCGTTAATTCGTATTTTGTGGCTGTGCGCCACAGAATAGATAGTCGTATTAGGTTTTTGTAGCTGGGAGCAACATACTTGATAGCCGTATAAACTTTTTTCTGTAGCTGCACGGCAAAAAGTCAATAACCGCGTTAATTTGTCTTTTGTGGCTGTGCGCCACAGAATATAAAGTCGTATTAGGTTTTTGTAGCCATGAGCAACAGACTTGATAGCCGTATAAACTTTTTTCTGTAGCTGCAAGGCAAAGAGGTAATAACCGCGTTAATTTGTCTTTTGTGGCTGTGCGCCACATAATAGATAGTCGTATTAGGTTTTTGTAGCTGGGAGCAACATACTTGATAGCCGTATAAACTTTTTTCTGTAGCTGCACGGCAAAGAGTCAATAACCGCGTTAATTTGTCTTTTGTGGTTGTGCACCACAGAATATAAAGTCGTATTAGGTTTTTGTAGCTGGGAGCAACAGACTTGATAGCCGTATAAACTTTTTTCTGTAGCTGCAAGGCAAAGAGGTAATAACCGCGTTAATTTGTCTTTTGTGGCTGTGCGCCACAGAATAGATTGTCGTATCAGGTTTTTGTAGCTGGGAGCAACAGACTTGATAGCCGTATGAACTTTTTTCTGTAGCTGCAAGGCAAAGAGGTAATAACCGCGTTAATTCGTATTTTGTGGCTGTGCGCCACAGGATATAAAGTCGTATTAGGTTTTTGTAGCCATGAGCAACAGACTTGATAGCCGTATAAACTTTTTTCTGTAGCTGCAAGGCAAAGAGTCGATAACCGCGTTATATCGTATTTTGTGGCTGTGTGCCACAGAATAGATAGTTGTATTGGGTTTTTCTAGCACGGAGCAACATACTTGATAGCCATATAAACTTTTTTCTGTAGCTGCACGGCAAAGAGTCAATAACCGCGTTAATTTGTCTTTTGTGGCTGTGCGCCACAGAATATAAAGTCGTATTAGGTTTTTGTAGCTGGGAGCAACAGACTTGATAGCCGTATAAACTTTTTTTCTGTAGCTGCAAGGCAAAGAGGTAATAACCGCGTTAATTTGTCTTTTGTGGCTGTGCGCCACAGAATATAAAGTCGTATTAGGTTTTTGTAGCTGGGAGCAACAGATTTGATAGCCGTATGAAATGTTCTCTGTAACTGCAAGGCAAAGAGTCAATAACCGCGTTAATTTGTATTTTGTGGCTGTGCGCCACAGAATATAAAGTCGTATTATGTTTTTGTAGTTGGAAGCAACATACTTGATAGCCGTATGATTTTTTTTTTGTAGCTGCAAGTCAAAATGTCAATAACCGCGTTAATTCGTCTTTGTGGCTGTGCGCCACAGAATAGATTGTCGTATCAGGTTTTTGTAGCTGGGAGCAACAGACTTGATAGCCGTATGAACTTTTTTCTGTAGCTGCAAGGCAAAGAGGTAATAACCGCGTTAATTTGTCTTTTGTGGCTGTGCGCCACAGGATATAAAGTCGTATTAGGTTTTTGTAGCCATGAGCAACAGACTTGATAGCCGTATAAACTTTTTTCTGTAGCTGCAAGGCAAAGAGTCGATAACCGCGTTATATCGTATTTTGTGGCTGTGTGCCACAGAATAGATAGTTGTATTGGGTTTTTCTAGCTGGGAACAACATACTTGATAGCCATATAAACTTTTTTCTGTAGCTGCACGGCAAAGAGTCAATAACCGCGTTAATTTGTCTTTTGTGGCTGTGCGCCACAGAATATAAAGTCGTATTAGGTTTTTGTAGCTGGGAGCAACAGAATTGTTAGCCGTATAAACTTTTTTTCTGTAGCTGCAAGGCAAAGAGGTAATAACCGCGTTAATTTGTCTTTTGTGGCTGTGCGCCACAGAATATAAAGTCGTATTAGGTTTTTGTAGCTGGGAGCAACAGACTTGATAGCCGTATGAACTTTTTTCTGTAGCTGCAAGGCAAAGAGTCGATAACCGCGTTATATCGTATTTTGTGGCTGTGTGCCACAGAATAGATAGTTGTATTGGGTTTTTCTAGCTGGGAGCAACAGACTTGATAGCCGTATGAACTTTTTTCTGTAGCTGCAAGGCAAAGAGGTAATAACCGCGTTAATTTGTCTTTTGTGGCTGTGCGCCACAGGATATAAAGTCGTATTAGGTTTTTGTAGCCATGAGCAACAGACTTGATAGCCGTATAAACTTTTTTCTGTAGCTGCAAGGCAAAGAGTCGATAACCGCGTTATATCGTATTTTGTGGCTGTGTGCCACAGAATAGATAGTTGTATTGGGTTTTTCTAGCTGGGAACAACATACTTGATAGCCATATAAACTTTTTTCTGTAGCTGCACGGCAAAGAGTCAATAACCGCGTTAATTTGTCTTTTGTGGCTGTGCGCCACAGAATATAAAGTCGTATTAGGTTTTTGTAGCTGGGAGCAACAGACTTGATAGCCGTATAAACTTTTTTTCTGTAGCTGCAAGGCAAAGAGGTAATAACCGCGTTAATTTGTCTTTTGTGGCTGTGCGCCACAGAATATAAAATCGTATTAGGTTTTTGTAGCTGGGAGCAACAGATTTGATAGCCGTATGAAATGTTCTTTGTAACTGCAAGGCAAAGAGTCAATAACCGCGTTAATTTGTATTTTGTGGCTGTGCGCCACAGAATATAAAGTCGTATTATGTTTTTGTAGTTGGAAGCAACAGACTTGATAGCCGTATGATTTTTTTTTTGTAGCTGCAAGTCAAAATGTCAATAACCGCGTTAATTCGTCTTTTGTGGCTGTGCGCCACAGAATATTTAGTCGTATTAGGTTTTTGTAGCTGGGAGCAACAGACTTGATAGCCGTATGAACTTTTCTCGGTAGCTGCAAGCCAACAAGTCGATAACCGCGATAATTTGTATTTTGTGGCTGTGCGCCACAGAATAGATTGTCGTATTAGGTTTTTGTAGCTGGGAGCAACAGATTTGATAGCCGTATGAACTTTATCTGTAGCTGCAAGGCAAAGAGGTAATAACCGCGTTAATTTGTCTTTTGTGGCTGTGCGCCACAGAATAGATTGTCGTATCAGGTTTTTGTAGCTGGGAGCAACAGACTTGATAGCCGTATGAACTTTTCTCTGTAGCTGCAAGCCAACAAGTCGATAACCGCGATATTTCGTGTTTTGTGGCTGTGCGCCACAGAATAGATTGTCGTATTATGTTTCTGTAGTTGGAAGCAACAGACTTGATAGCCGTATGATTTTTTTTGTAGCTGCAAGTCAAAATGTCAATAACCGCGTTAATTCGTCTTTGTGGCTGTGCGCCACAGAATAGATTGTCGTATCAGGTTTTTGTAGCTGGGAGCAACAGATTTGATAGCCGTATGAAATGTTATCTGTAACTGCGAGGCAAAGAGTCAATAACCGCGTTAATTCGTCTTTTGTGGCTGTGCGCCACAGAATATATAGTCGTATTAGGTTTTTGTAGCTGGGAGCAACAGACTTGATAGCCGTATGAACTGTTCTCTGTAGCTGCAAGGCAAAGAGTCGATAACCGCGTTAATTCGTATTTTGTGGCTGTGCGCCACAGAATAGATAGTCGTATTAGGTTTTTTTAGCTGGGAGCAACATACTTGATAGCCGTATAACCTTTTTCCTGTAGCTGCACGGCAAAGAGTCAATAACCGCGTTAATTTGTCTTTTGTGGCTGTGCGCCACAGAATATAAAGTCGTATTAGGTTTTCGTAGCTGGGAGCAACAGACTTGATAGCCGTATGAATTTTTTTCTGTAGCTGCAAGGCAAAGAGGTAATAACCGCGTTAATTTGTCTTTTGTGGCTGTGCGCCACAGAATAGATTGTCGTATCAGGTTTTTGTAGCTGGGAGCAACAGACTTGATAGCCGTATGAACTTTTCTCTGTAGCTGCAAGCCAACAAGTCGATAACCGCGATAATTCGTATTTTGTGGCTGTGCGCCACAGAATAGATTGTCGTATTAGGTTTTTGTAGCTGGGAGCAACAGACTTGATAGCCGTATGAACTTTTTTCTGTAGCTGCAAGGCAAAGAGGTAATAACCGCGTTAATTTGTCTTTTGTGGCTGTGCGCCACAGGATATAAAGTCGTATTAGGTTTTTGTAGCCATGAGCAACAGACTTGATAGCCATATAAACTTTTTTCTGTAGCTGCACGGCAAAGAGTCAATAACCGCGTTAATTTGTCTTTTGTGGCTGTGCGCCACAGAATATAAAGTCGTATTAGGTTTTTGTAGCTGGGAGCAACAGAATTGTTAGCCGTATAAACTTTTTTTCTGTAGCTGCAAGGCAAAGAGGTAATAACCGCGTTAATTTGTCTTTTGTGGCTGTGCGCCACAGAATATAAAGTCGTATTAGGTTTTTGTAGCTGGGAGCAACAGACTTGATAGCCGTATGAACTTTTTTCTGTAGCTGCAAGGCAAAGAGTCGATAACCGCGTTATATCGTATTTTGTGGCTGTGTGCCACAGAATAGATAGTTGTATTGGGTTTTTCTAGCTGGGAGCAACAGACTTGATAGCCGTATGAACTTTTTTCTGTAGCTGCAAGGCAAAGAGGTAATAACCGCGTTAATTTGTCTTTTGTGGCTGTGCGCCACAGGATATAAAGTCGTATTAGGTTTTTGTAGCCATGAGCAACAGACTTGATAGCCGTATAAACTTTTTTCTGTAGCTGCAAGGCAAAGAGTCGATAACCGCGTTATATCGTATTTTGTGGCTGTGTGCCACAGAATAGATAGTTGTATTGGGTTTTTCTAGCTGGGAACAACATACTTGATAGCCATATAAACTTTTTTCTGTAGCTGCACGGCAAAGAGTCAATAACCGCGTTAATTTGTCTTTTGTGGCTGTGCGCCACAGAATATAAAGTCGTATTAGGTTTTTGTAGCTGGGAGCAACAGACTTGATAGCCGTATAAACTTTTTTTCTGTAGCTGCAAGGCAAAGAGGTAATAACCGCGTTAATTTGTCTTTTGTGGCTGTGCGCCACCGAATATAAAATCGTATTAGGTTTTTGTAGCTGGGAGCAACAGATTTGATAGCCGTATGAAATGTTCTTTGTAACTGCAAGGCAAAGAGTCAATAACCGCGTTAATTTGTATTTTGTGGCTGTGCGCCACAGAATATAAAGTCGTATTATGTTTTTGTAGTTGGAAGCAACAGACTTGATAGCCGTATGATTTTTTTTTTGTAGCTGCAAGTCAAAATGTCAATAACCGCGTTAATTCGTCTTTTGTGGCTGTGCGCCACAGAATATTTAGTCGTATTAGGTTTTTGTAGCTGGGAGCAACAGACTTGATAGCCGTATGAACTTTTCTCGGTAGCTGCAAGCCAACAAGTCGATAACCGCGATAATTTGTATTTTGTGGCTGTGCGCCACAGAATAGATTGTCGTATTAGGTTTTTGTAGCTGGGAGCAACAGATTTGATAGCCGTATGAACTTTATCTGTAGCTGCAAGGCAAAGAGGTAATAACCGCGTTAATTTGTCTTTTGTGGCTGTGCGCCACAGAATAGATTGTCGTATCAGGTTTTTGTAGCTGGGAGCAACAGACTTGATAGCCGTATGAACTTTTCTCTGTAGCTGCAAGCCAACAAGTCGATAACCGCGATATTTCGTGTTTTGTGGCTGTGCGCCACAGAATAGATTGTCGTATTATGTTTCTGTAGTTGGAAGCAACAGACTTGATAGCCGTATGATTTTTTTTGTAGCTGCAAGTCAAAATGTCAATAACCGCGTTAATTCGTCTTTGTGGCTGTGCGCCACAGAATAGATTGTCGTATCAGGTTTTTGTAGCTGGGAGCAACAGATTTGATAGCCGTATGAAATGTTATCTGTAACTGCGAGGCAAAGAGTCAATAACCGCGTTAATTCGTCTTTTGTGGCTGTGCGCCACAGAATATATAGTCGTATTAGGTTTTTGTAGCTGGGAGCAACAGACTTGATAGCCGTATGAACTGTTCTCTGTAGCTGCAAGGCAAAGAGTCGATAACCGCGTTAATTCGTATTTTGTGGCTGTGCGCCACAGAATAGATAGTCGTATTAGGTTTTTTTAGCTGGGAGCAACATACTTGATAGCCGTATAACCTTTTTCCTGTAGCTGCACGGCAAAGAGTCAATAACCGCGTTAATTTGTCTTTTGTGGCTGTGCGCCACAGAATATAAAGTCGTATTAGGTTTTCGTAGCTGGGAGCAACAGACTTGATAGCCGTATGAATTTTTTTCTGTAGCTGCAAGGCAAAGAGGTAATAACCGCGTTAATTTGTCTTTTGTGGCTGTGCGCCACAGAATAGATTGTCGTATCAGGTTTTTGTAGCTGGGAGCAACAGACTTGATAGCCGTATGAACTTTTCTCTGTAGCTGCAAGCCAACAAGTCGATAACCGCGATAATTCGTATTTTGTGGCTGTGCGCCACAGAATAGATTGTCGTATTAGGTTTTTGTAGCTGGGAGCAACAGACTTGATAGCCGTATGAACTTTTTTCTGTAGCTGCAAGGCAAAGAGGTAATAACCGCGTTAATTTGTCTTTTGTGGCTGTGCGCCACAGGATATAAAGTCGTATTAGGTTTTTGTAGCCATGAGCAACAGACTTGATAGCCATATAAACTTTTTTCTGTAGCTGCACGGCAAAGAGTCAATAACCGCGTTAATTTGTCTTTTGTGGCTGTGCGCCACAGAATATAAAGTCGTATTAGGTTTTTGTAGCTGGGAGCAACAGAATTGTTAGCCGTATAAACTTTTTTTCTGTAGCTGCAAGGCAAAGAGGTAATAACCGCGTTAATTTGTCTTTTGTGGCTGTGCGCCACAGAATATAAAGTCGTATTAGGTTTTTGTAGCTGGGAGCAACAGACTTGATAGCCGTATGAACTTTTTTCTGTAGCTGCAAGGCAAAGAGTCGATAACCGCGTTATATCGTATTTTGTGGCTGTGTGCCACAGAATAGATAGTTGTATTGGGTTTTTCTAGCTGGGAGCAACAGACTTGATAGCCGTATGAACTTTTTTCTGTAGCTGCAAGGCAAAGAGGTAATAACCGCGTTAATTTGTCTTTTGTGGCTGTGCGCCACAGGATATAAAGTCGTATTAGGTTTTTGTAGCCATGAGCAACAGACTTGATAGCCGTATAAACTTTTTTCTGTAGCTGCAAGGCAAAGAGTCGATAACCGCGTTATATCGTATTTTGTGGCTGTGTGCCACAGAATAGATAGTTGTATTGGGTTTTTCTAGCTGGGAACAACATACTTGATAGCCATATAAACTTTTTTCTGTAGCTGCACGGCAAAGAGTCAATAACCGCGTTAATTTGTCTTTTGTGGCTGTGCGCCACAGAATATAAAGTCGTATTAGGTTTTTGTAGCTGGGAGCAACAGACTTGATAGCCGTATAAACTTTTTTTCTGTAGCTGCAAGGCAAAGAGGTAATAACCGCGTTAATTTGTCTTTTGTGGCTGTGCGCCACCGAATATAAAATCGTATTAGGTTTTTGTAGCTGGGAGCAACAGATTTGATAGCCGTATGAAATGTTCTTTGTAACTGCAAGGCAAAGAGTCAATAACCGCGTTAATTTGTATTTTGTGGCTGTGCGCCACAGAATATAAAGTCGTATTATGTTTTTGTAGTTGGAAGCAACAGACTTGATAGCCGTATGATTTTTTTTTTGTAGCTGCAAGTCAAAATGTCAATAACCGCGTTAATTCGTCTTTTGTGGCTGTGCGCCACAGAATATTTAGTCGTATTAGGTTTTTGTAGCTGGGAGCAACAGACTTGATAGCCGTATGAACTTTTCTCGGTAGCTGCAAGCCAACAAGTCGATAACCGCGATAATTTGTATTTTGTGGCTGTGCGCCACAGAATAGATTGTCGTATTAGGTTTTTGTAGCTGGGAGCAACAGATTTGATAGCCGTATGAACTTTATCTGTAGCTGCAAGGCAAAGAGGTAATAACCGCGTTAATTTGTCTTTTGTGGCTGTGCGCCACAGAATAGATTGTCGTATCAGGTTTTTGTAGCTGGGAGCAACAGACTTGATAGCCGTATGAACTTTTCTCTGTAGCTGCAAGCCAACAAGTCGATAACCGCGATATTTCGTGTTTTGTGGCTGTGCGCCACAGAATAGATTGTCGTATTATGTTTCTGTAGTTGGAAGCAACAGACTTGATAGCCGTATGATTTTTTTGTAGCTGCAAGTCAAAATGTCAATAACCGCGTTAATTCGTCTTTGTGGCTGTGCGCCACAGAATAGATTGTCGTATCAGGTTTTTGTAGCTGGGAGCAACAGATTTGATAGCCGTATGAAATGTTATCTGTAACTGCGAGGCAAAGAGTCAATAACCGCGTTAATTCGTCTTTTGTGGCTGTGCGCCACAGAATATATAGTCGTATTAGGTTTTTGTAGCTGGGAGCAACAGACTTGATAGCCGTATGAACTGTTCTCTGTAGCTGCAAGGCAAAGAGTCGATAACCGCGTTAATTCGTATTTTGTGGCTGTGCGCCACAGAATAGATAGTCGTATTAGGTTTTTTTAGCTGGGAGCAACATACTTGATAGCCGTATAACCTTTTTCCTGTAGCTGCACGGCAAAGAGTCAATAACCGCGTTAATTTGTCTTTTGTGGCTGTGCGCCACAGAATATAAAGTCGTATTAGGTTTTCGTAGCTGGGAGCAACAGACTTGATAGCCGTATGAATTTTTTTCTGTAGCTGCAAGGCAAAGAGGTAATAACCGCGTTAATTTGTCTTTTGTGGCTGTGCGCCACAGAATAGATTGTCGTATCAGGTTTTTGTAGCTGGGAGCAACAGACTTGATAGCCGTATGAACTTTTCTCTGTAGCTGCAAGCCAACAAGTCGATAACCGCGATAATTCGTATTTTGTGGCTGTGCGCCACAGAATAGATTGTCGTATTAGGTTTTTGTAGCTGGGAGCAACAGATTTGATAGCCGTATGAACTGTTCTCTGTAGCTGCAAGGCAAAGAGTCGATAACCGCGTTAATTCGTATTTTGTGGCTGTGCGCCACAGAATAGATAGTTGTATTGGGTTTTTCTAGCTGGGAACAACATACTTGATAGCCATATAAACTTTTTTCTGTAGCT
Source organism: Litoditis marina (assembly GCA_964036275.1). Classification (NCBI taxonomy): domain Eukaryota; kingdom Metazoa; phylum Nematoda; class Chromadorea; order Rhabditida; family Rhabditidae; genus Litoditis; species Litoditis marina. The sequence goes on from CAXIWQ010000254.1 coordinate 16,534, forward strand.
GCACGGCAAAGAGTCAATAACCGCGTTAATTTGTCTTTTGTGGCTGTGCGCCACAGAATATAAAGTCGTATTAGGTTTTTGTAGCTGGGAGCAACAGACTTGATAGCCGTATAAACTTTTTTTCTGTTACTGCAAGGCAAAGAGGTAATAACCGCGTTAATTTGTCTTTTGTGGCTGTGCGCCACAGAATATAAAGTCGTATTAGGTTTTTGTAGCTGGGAGCAACAGACTTGATAGCCGTATGAACTTTTTTCTGTAACTGCAAGGCAAAGAGGTAATAACCGCGTTAATTTGTCTTTTGTGGCTGTGCGCCACAGGATATAAAGTCGTATTAGGTTTTTGTAGCCATGAGCAACAGATTTGATAGCCGTATAAACTTTTTTCTGTAGCTGCAAGGCAAAGAGTCGATAACCGCGTAATATCGTATTTTGTGGCTGTGTGCCACAGAATAGATAGTTGTATTGGGTTTTTCTAGCTGGGAACAACATACTTGATAGCCATATACACTTTTTTCTGTAGCTGCACGGCAAAGATTCAATAACCGCGTTTTTTTCTTTTGTGGCTGTGCGCCACAGAATATAAAGTCGTATTAGGTTTTTGTAGCTGGGAGCAACAGACTTGATAGCCGTATAAACTTTTTTTCTGTAGCTGCAAGGCAAAGAGGTAATAACCGCGTTAATTTGTCTTTTGTGGCTGTGCGCCACAGAATATAAAGTCGTATTAGGTTTTCGTAGCTGGGAGCAACAGACTTGATAGCCGTATGAATTTTTTTCTGTAGCTGCAAGGCAAAGAGGTAATAACCGCGTTAATTTGTCTTTTGTGGCTGTGCGCCACAGAATAGATTGTCGTATCAGGTTTTTGTAGCTGGGAGCAACAGACTTGATAGCCGTATGAACTTTTCTCTGTAGCTGCAAGCCAACAAGTCGATAACCGCGATAATTCGTATTTTGTGGCTGTGCGCCACAGAATAGATTGTCGTATTAGGTTTTTGTAGCTGGGAGCAACAGATTTGATAGCCGTATGAACTGTTCTCTGTAGCTGCAAGGCAAAGAGTCGATAACCGCGTTAATTCGTATTTTGTGGCTGTGCGCCACAGAATAGATAGTTGTATTGGGTTTTTCTAGCTGGGAACAACATACTTGATAGCCATATAAACTTTTTTCTGTAGCTGCAAGGCGAAGAGGTAATAACCGCGTTAAATTGTCTTTTGTGGCTGTGCGCCACAGAATATAAAGTCGTATTAGGTTTTTGTAGCTGGGAGCAACAGACTTGATAGCCGTATAAACTTTTTTTCTGTAGCTGCAAGGCAAAGAGGTAATAACCGCGTTAATTTGTCTTTTGTGGCTGTGCGCCACAGAATATAAAGTCGTATTAGGTTTTTGTAGCTGGGAGCAACAGACTTGATAGCCGTATGAACTTTTTTCTGTAGCTGCAAGGCAAAGAGTCGATAACCGCGTTATATCGTATTTTGTGGCTGTGTGCCACAGAATAGATTGTCGTATTAGGTTTTTGTAGCTGGGAGCAACAGACTTGATAGCCGTATGAACTTTTTTCTGTAGCTGCAAGGCAAAGAGGTAATAACCGCGTTAATTTGTCTTTTGTGGCTGTGCGCCACAGAATAGATTGTCGTATCAGGTTTTTGTAGCTGGAAGCAACAGACTTGATAGCCGTATGAACTTTTCTCTGTAGCTGCAAGCCAACAAGTCGATAACCGCGATATTTCGTGTTTTGTGGCTGTGCGCCACAGAATAGATTGTCGTATTATGTTTCTGTAGTTGGAAGCAACAGACTTGATAGCCGTATGATTTTTTTTGTAGCTGCAAGTCAAAATGTCAATAACCGCGTTAATTCGTCTTTGTGGCTGTGCGCCACAGAATAGATTGTCGTATCAGGTTTTTGTAGCTGGGAGCAACAGATTTGATAGCCGTATGAAATGTTATCTGTAACTGCGAGGCAAAGAGTCAATAACCGCGTTAATTCGTCTTTTGTGGCTGTGCGCCACAGAATATATAGTCGTATTAGGTTTTTGTAGCTGGGAGCAACAGACTTGATAGCCGTATGAACTGTTCTCTGTAGCTGCAAGGCAAAGAGTCGATAACCGCGTTAATTCGTATTTTGTGGCTGTGCGCCACAGAATAGATAGTCGTATTAGGTTTTTTTAGCTGGGAGCAACATACTTGATAGCCGTATAACCTTTTTCCTGTAGCTGCACGGCAAAGAGTCAATAACCGCGTTAATTTGTCTTTTGTGGCTGTGCGCCACAGAATATAAAGTCGTATTAGGTTTTCGTAGCTGGGAGCAACAGACTTGATAGCCGTATGAATTTTTTTCTGTAGCTGCAAGGCAAAGAGGTAATAACCGCGTTAATTTGTCTTTTGTGGCTGTGCGCCACAGAATAGATTGTCGTATCAGGTTTTTGTAGCTGGGAGCAACAGACTTGATAGCCGTATGAACTTTTCTCTGTAGCTGCAAGCCAACAAGTCGATAACCGCGATAATTCGTATTTTGTGGCTGTGCGCCACAGAATAGATTGTCGTATTAGGTTTTTGTAGCTGGGAGCAACAGATTTGATAGCCGTATGAACTGTTCTCTGTAGCTGCAAGGCAAAGAGTCGATAACCGCGTTAATTCGTATTTTGTGGCTGTGCGCCACAGAATAGATAGTTGTATTGGGTTTTTCTAGCTGGGAACAACATACTTGATAGCCATATAAACTTTTTTCTGTAGCTGCACGGCAAAGAGTCAATAACCGCGTTAATTTGTCTTTTGTGGCTGTGCGCCACAGAATATAAAGTCGTATTAGGTTTTTGTAGCTGGGAGCAACAGACTTGATAGCCGTATAAACTTTTTTTCTGTTACTGCAAGGCAAAGAGGTAATAACCGCGTTAATTTGTCTTTTGTGGCTGTGCGCCACAGAATATAAAGTCGTATTAGGTTTTTGTAGTTGGGAGCAACAGACTTGATAGCCGTATGAACTTTTTTCTGTAACTGCAAGGCAAAGAGGTAATAACCGCGTTAATTTGTCTTTTGTGGCTGTGCGCCACAGAATAGATTGTCGTATCAGGTTTTTGTAGCTGGGAGCAACAGACTTGATAGCCGTATGAACTTTTCTCTGTAGCTGCAAGCCAACAAGTCGATAACCGCGATAATTCGTATTTTGTGGCTGTGCGCCACAGAATATAAAGTCGTATTAGGTTTTTGTAGCTGGGAGCAACAGACTTGATAGCCGTATGAACTTTTTTCTGTAGCTGCAAGGCAAAGAGTCGATAACCGCGTTATATCGTATTTTGTGGCTGTGTGCCACAGAATAGATTGTCGTATTAGGTTTTTGTAGCTGGGAGCAACAGACTTGATAGCCGTATGAACTTTTTTCTGTAGCTGCAAGGCAAAGAGGTAATAACCGCGTTAATTTGTCTTTTGTGGCTGTGCGCCACAGAATAGATTGTCGTATCAGGTTTTTGTAGCTGGAAGCAACAGACTTGATAGCCGTATGAACTTTTCTCTGTAGCTGCAAGCCAACAAGTCGATAACCGCGATATTTCGTGTTTTGTGGCTGTGCGCCACAGAATAGATTGTCGTATTATGTTTCTGTAGTTGGAAGCAACAGACTTGATAGCCGTATGATTTTTTTTGTAGCTGCAAGTCAAAATGTCAATAACCGCGTTAATTCGTCTTTGTGGCTGTGCGCCACAGAATAGATTGTCGTATCAGGTTTTTGTAGCTGGGAGCAACAGATTTGATAGCCGTATGAAATGTTATCTGTAACTGCGAGGCAAAGAGTCAATAACCGCGTTAATTCGTCTTTTGTGGCTGTGCGCCACAGAATATATAGTCGTATTAGGTTTTTGTAGCTGGGAGCAACAGACTTGATAGCCGTATGAACTGTTCTCTGTAGCTGCAAGGCAAAGAGTCGATAACCGCGTTAATTCGTATTTTGTGGCTGTGCGCCACAGAATAGATAGTCGTATTAGGTTTTTTTAGCTGGGAGCAACATACTTGATAGCCGTATAACCTTTTTCCTGTAGCTGCACGGCAAAGAGTCAATAACCGCGTTAATTTGTCTTTTGTGGCTGTGCGCCACAGAATATAAAGTCGTATTAGGTTTTCGTAGCTGGGAGCAACAGACTTGATAGCCGTATGAATTTTTTTCTGTAGCTGCAAGGCAAAGAGGTAATAACCGCGTTAATTTGTCTTTTGTGGCTGTGCGCCACAGAATAGATTGTCGTATCAGGTTTTTGTAGCTGGGAGCAACAGACTTGATAGCCGTATGAACTTTTCTCTGTAGCTGCAAGCCAACAAGTCGATAACCGCGATAATTCGTATTTTGTGGCTGTGCGCCACAGAATAGATTGTCGTATTAGGTTTTTGTAGCTGGGAGCAACAGATTTGATAGCCGTATGAACTGTTCTCTGTAGCTGCAAGGCAAAGAGTCGATAACCGCGTTAATTCGTATTTTGTGGCTGTGCGCCACAGAATAGATAGTTGTATTGGGTTTTTCTAGCTGGGAACAACATACTTGATAGCCATATAAACTTTTTTCTGTAGCTGCACGGCAAAGAGTCAATAACCGCGTTAATTTGTCTTTTGTGGCTGTGCGCCACAGAATATAAAGTCGTATTAGGTTTTTGTAGCTGGGAGCAACAGACTTGATAGCCGTATAAACTTTTTTTCTGTTACTGCAAGGCAAAGAGGTAATAACCGCGTTAATTTGTCTTTTGTGGCTGTGCGCCACAGAATATAAAGTCGTATTAGGTTTTTGTAGTTGGGAGCAACAGACTTGATAGCCGTATGAACTTTTTTCTGTAACTGCAAGGCAAAGAGGTAATAACCGCGTTAATTTGTCTTTTGTGGCTGTGCGCCACAGGATATAAAGTCGTATTAGGTTTTTGTAGCCATGAGCAACAGATTTGATAGCCGTATAAACTTTTTTCTGTAGCTGCAAGGCAAAGAGTCGATAACCGCGTAATATCGTATTTTGTGGCTGTGTGCCACAGAATAGATAGTTGTATTGGGTTTTTCTAGCTGGGAACAACATACTTGATAGCCATATACACTTTTTTCTGTAGCTGCACGGCAAAGATTCAATAACCGCGTTTTTTTCTTTTGTGGCTGTGCGCCACAGAATATAAAGTCGTATTAGGTTTTTGTAGCTGGGAGCAACAGACTTGATAGCCGTATAAACTTTTTTTCTGTAGCTGCAAGGCAAAGAGGTAATAACCGCGTTAATTTGTCTTTTGTGGCTGTGCGCCACAGAATATAAAGTCGTATTAGGTTTTCGTAGCTGGGAGCAACAGACTTGATAGCCGTATGAATTTTTTTCTGTAGCTGCAAGGCAAAGAGGTAATAACCGCGTTAATTTGTCTTTTGTGGCTGTGCGCCACAGAATAGATTGTCGTATCAGGTTTTTGTAGCTGGGAGCAACAGACTTGATAGCCGTATGAACTTTTCTCTGTAGCTGCAAGCCAACAAGTCGATAACCGCGATAATTCGTATTTTGTGGCTGTGCGCCACAGAATAGATTGTCGTATTAGGTTTTTGTAGCTGGGAGCAACAGATTTGATAGCCGTATGAACTGTTCTCTGTAGCTGCAAGGCAAAGAGTCGATAACCGCGTTAATTCGTATTTTGTGGCTGTGCGCCACAGAATAGATAGTTGTATTGGGTTTTTCTAGCTGGGAACAACATACTTGATAGCCATATAAACTTTTTTCTGTAGCTGCAAGGCGAAGAGGTAATAACCGCGTTAATTTGTCTTTTGTGGCTGTGCGCCACAGAATATAAAGTCGTATTAGGTTTTTGTAGCTGGGAGCAACAGACTTGATAGCCGTATAAACTTTTTTTCTGTAGCTGCAAGGCAAAGAGGTAATAACCGCGTTAATTTGTCTTTTGTGGCTGTGCGCCACCGAATATAAAATCGTATTAGGTTTTTGTAGCTGGGAGCAACAGATTTGATAGCCGTATGAAATGTTCTTTGTAACTGCAAGGCAAAGAGTCAATAACCGCGTTAATTTGTATTTTGTGGCTGTGCGCCACAGAATATAAAGTCGTATTATGTTTTTGTAGTTGGAAGCAACAGACTTGATAGCCGTATGATTTTTTTTTTGTAGCTGCAAGTCAAAATGTCAATAACCGCGTTAATTCGTCTTTTGTGGCTGTGCGCCACAGAATATTTAGTCGTATTAGGTTTTTGTAGCTGGGAGCAACAGACTTGATAGCCGTATGAACTTTTCTCGGTAGCTGCAAGCCAACAAGTCGATAACCGCGATAATTTGTATTTTGTGGCTGTGCGCCACAGAATAGATTGTCGTATTAGGTTTTTGTAGCTGGGAGCAACAGATTTGATAGCCGTATGAACTTTATCTGTAGCTGCAAGGCAAAGAGGTAATAACCGCGTTAATTTGTCTTTTGTGGCTGTGCGCCACAGAATAGATTGTCGTATCAGGTTTTTGTAGCTGGGAGCAACAGACTTGATAGCCGTATGAACTTTTCTCTGTAGCTGCAAGCCAACAAGTCGATAACCGCGATATTTCGTGTTTTGTGGCTGTGCGCCACAGAATAGATTGTCGTATTATGTTTCTGTAGTTGGAAGCAACAGACTTGATAGCCGTATGATTTTTTTGTAGCTGCAAGTCAAAATGTCAATAACCGCGTTAATTCGTCTTTGTGGCTGTGCGCCACAGAATAGATTGTCGTATCAGGTTTTTGTAGCTGGGAGCAACAGATTTGATAGCCGTATGAAATGTTATCTGTAACTGCGAGGCAAAGAGTCAATAACCGCGTTAATTCGTCTTTTGTGGCTGTGCGCCACAGAATATATAGTCGTATTAGGTTTTTGTAGCTGGGAGCAACAGACTTGATAGCCGTATGAACTGTTCTCTGTAGCTGCAAGGCAAAGAGTCGATAACCGCGTTAATTCGTATTTTGTGGCTGTGCGCCACAGAATAGATAGTCGTATTAGGTTTTTTTAGCTGGGAGCAACATACTTGATAGCCGTATAACCTTTTTCCTGTAGCTGCACGGCAAAGAGTCAATAACCGCGTTAATTTGTCTTTTGTGGCTGTGCGCCACAGAATATAAAGTCGTATTAGGTTTTCGTAGCTGGGAGCAACAGACTTGATAGCCGTATGAATTTTTTTCTGTAGCTGCAAGGCAAAGAGGTAATAACCGCGTTAATTTGTCTTTTGTGGCTGTGCGCCACAGAATAGATTGTCGTATCAGGTTTTTGTAGCTGGGAGCAACAGACTTGATAGCCGTATGAACTTTTCTCTGTAGCTGCAAGCCAACAAGTCGATAACCGCGATAATTCGTATTTTGTGGCTGTGCGCCACAGAATAGATTGTCGTATTAGGTTTTTGTAGCTGGGAGCAACAGATTTGATAGCCGTATGAACTGTTCTCTGTAGCTGCAAGGCAAAGAGTCGATAACCGCGTTAATTCGTATTTTGTGGCTGTGCGCCACAGAATAGATAGTTGTATTGGGTTTTTCTAGCTGGGAACAACATACTTGATAGCCATATAAACTTTTTTCTGTAGCTGCACGGCAAAGAGTCAATAACCGCGTTAATTTGTCTTTTGTGGCTGTGCGCCACAGAATATAAAGTCGTATTAGGTTTTTGTAGCTGGGAGCAACAGACTTGATAGCCGTATAAACTTTTTTTCTGTTACTGCAAGGCAAAGAGGTAATAACCGCGTTAATTTGTCTTTTGTGGCTGTGCGCCACAGAATATAAAGTCGTATTAGGTTTTTGTAGCTGGGAGCAACAGACTTGATAGCCGTATGAACTTTTTTCTGTAACTGCAAGGCAAAGAGGTAATAACCGCGTTAATTTGTCTTTTGTGGCTGTGCGCCACAGGATATAAAGTCGTATTAGGTTTTTGTAGCCATGAGCAACAGATTTGATAGCCGTATAAACTTTTTTCTGTAGCTGCAAGGCAAAGAGTCGATAACCGCGTAATATCGTATTTTGTGGCTGTGTGCCACAGAATAGATAGTTGTATTGGGTTTTTCTAGCTGGGAACAACATACTTGATAGCCATATACACTTTTTTCTGTAGCTGCACGGCAAAGATTCAATAACCGCGTTTTTTTCTTTTGTGGCTGTGCGCCACAGAATATAAAGTCGTATTAGGTTTTTGTAGCTGGGAGCAACAGACTTGATAGCCGTATAAACTTTTTTTCTGTAGCTGCAAGGCAAAGAGGTAATAACCGCGTTAATTTGTCTTTTGTGGCTGTGCGCCACAGAATATAAAGTCGTATTAGGTTTTCGTAGCTGGGAGCAACAGACTTGATAGCCGTATGAATTTTTTTCTGTAGCTGCAAGGCAAAGAGGTAATAACCGCGTTAATTTGTCTTTTGTGGCTGTGCGCCACAGAATAGATTGTCGTATCAGGTTTTTGTAGCTGGGAGCAACAGACTTGATAGCCGTATGAACTTTTCTCTGTAGCTGCAAGCCAACAAGTCGATAACCGCGATAATTCGTATTTTGTGGCTGTGCGCCACAGAATAGATTGTCGTATTAGGTTTTTGTAGCTGGGAGCAACAGATTTGATAGCCGTATGAACTGTTCTCTGTAGCTGCAAGGCAAAGAGTCGATAACCGCGTTAATTCGTATTTTGTGGCTGTGCGCCACAGAATAGATAGTTGTATTGGGTTTTTCTAGCTGGGAACAACATACTTGATAGCCATATAAACTTTTTTCTGTAGCTGCAAGGCGAAGAGGTAATAACCGCGTTAAATTGTCTTTTGTGGCTGTGCGCCACAGAATATAAAGTCGTATTAGGTTTTTGTAGCTGGGAGCAACAGACTTGATAGCCGTATAAACTTTTTTTCTGTAGCTGCAAGGCAAAGAGGTAATAACCGCGTTAATTTGTCTTTTGTGGCTGTGCGCCACAGAATATAAAGTCGTATTAGGTTTTTGTAGCTGGGAGCAACAGACTTGATAGCCGTATGAACTTTTTTCTGTAGCTGCAAGGCAAAGAGTCGATAACCGCGTTATATCGTATTTTGTGGCTGTGTGCCACAGAATAGATTGTCGTATTAGGTTTTTGTAGCTGGGAGCAACAGACTTGATAGCCGTATGAACTTTTTTTTGTAGCTGCAAGGCAAAGAGGTAATAACCGCGTTAATTTGTCTTTTGTGGCTGTGCGCCACAGAATAGATTGTCGTATCAGGTTTTTGTAGCTGGAAGCAACAGACTTGATAGCCGTATGAACTTTTCTCTGTAGCTGCAAGCCAACAAGTCGATAACCGCGATATTTCGTGTTTTGTGGCTGTGCGCCACAGAATAGATTGTCGTATTATGTTTCTGTAGTTGGAAGCAACAGACTTGATAGCCGTATGATTTTTTTTGTAGCTGCAAGTCAAAATGTCAATAACCGCGTTAATTCGTCTTTGTGGCTGTGCGCCACAGAATAGATTGTCGTATCAGGTTTTTGTAGCTGGGAGCAACAGATTTGATAGCCGTATGAAATGTTATCTGTAACTGCGAGGCAAAGAGTCAATAACCGCGTTAATTCGTCTTTTGTGGCTGTGCGCCACAGAATATATAGTCGTATTAGGTTTTTGTAGCTGGGAGCAACAGACTTGATAGCCGTATGAACTGTTCTCTGTAGCTGCAAGGCAAAGAGTCGATAACCGCGTTAATTCGTATTTTGTGGCTGTGCGCCACAGAATAGATAGTCGTATTAGGTTTTTTTAGCTGGGAGCAACATACTTGATAGCCGTATAACCTTTTTCCTGTAGCTGCACGGCAAAGAGTCAATAACCGCGTTAATTTGTCTTTTGTGGCTGTGCGCCACAGAATATAAAGTCGTATTAGGTTTTCGTAGCTGGGAGCAACAGACTTGATAGCCGTATGAATTTTTTTCTGTAGCTGCAAGGCAAAGAGGTAATAACCGCGTTAATTTGTCTTTTGTGGCTGTGCGCCACAGAATAGATTGTCGTATCAGGTTTTTGTAGCTGGGAGCAACAGACTTGATAGCCGTATGAACTTTTCTCTGTAGCTGCAAGCCAACAAGTCGATAACCGCGATAATTCGTATTTTGTGGCTGTGCGCCACAGAATAGATTGTCGTATTAGGTTTTTGTAGCTGGGAGCAACAGATTTGATAGCCGTATGAACTGTTCTCTGTAGCTGCAAGGCAAAGAGTCGATAACCGCGTTAATTCGTATTTTGTGGCTGTGCGCCACAGAATAGATAGTTGTATTGGGTTTTTCTAGCTGGGAACAACATACTTGATAGCCATATAAACTTTTTTCTGTAGCTGCACGGCAAAGAGTCAATAACCGCGTTAATTTGTCTTTTGTGGCTGTGCGCCACAGAATATAAAGTCGTATTAGGTTTTTGTAGCTGGGAGCAACAGACTTGATAGCCGTATAAACTTTTTTTCTGTTACTGCAAGGCAAAGAGGTAATAACCGCGTTAATTTGTCTTTTGTGGCTGTGCGCCACAGAATATAAAGTCGTATTAGGTTTTTGTAGCTGGGAGCAACAGACTTGATAGCCGTATGAACTTTTTTCTGTAACTGCAAGGCAAAGAGGTAATAACCGCGTTAATTTGTCTTTTGTGGCTGTGCGCCACAGGATATAAAGTCGTATTAGGTTTTTGTAGCCATGAGCAACAGATTTGATAGCCGTATAAACTTTTTTCTGTAGCTGCAAGGCAAAGAGTCGATAACCGCGTAATATCGTATTTTGTGGCTGTGTGCCACAGAATAGATAGTTGTATTGGGTTTTTCTAGCTGAGAACAACATACTTGATAGCCATATACACTTTTTTCTGTAGCTGCACGGCAAAGATTCAATAACCGCGTTTTTTTCTTTTGTGGCTGTGCGCCACAGAATATAAAGTCGTATTAGGTTTTTGTAGCTGGGAGCAACAGACTTGATAGCCGTATAAACTTTTTTTCTGTAGCTGCAAGGCAAAGAGGTAATAACCGCGTTAATTTGTCTTTTGTGGCTGTGCGCCACAGAATATAAAGTCGTATTAGGTTTTCGTAGCTGGGAGCAACAGACTTGATAGCCGTATGAATTTTTTTCTGTAGCTGCAAGGCAAAGAGGTAATAACCGCGTTAATTTGTCTTTTGTGGCTGTGCGCCACAGAATAGATTGTCGTATCAGGTTTTTGTAGCTGGGAGCAACAGACTTGATAGCCGTATGAACTTTTCTCTGTAGCTGCAAGCCAACAAGTCGATAACCGCGATAATTCGTATTTTGTGGCTGTGCGCCACAGAATAGATTGTCGTATTAGGTTTTTGTAGCTGGGAGCAACAGATTTGATAGCCGTATGAACTGTTCTCTGTAGCTGCAAGGCAAAGAGTCGATAACCGCGTTAATTCGTATTTTGTGGCTGTGCGCCACAGAATAGATAGTTGTATTGGGTTTTTCTAGCTGGGAACAACATACTTGATAGCCATATAAACTTTTTTCTGTAGCTGCAAGGCGAAGAGGTAATAACCGCGTTAAATTGTCTTTTGTGGCTGTGCGCCACAGAATATAAAGTCGTATTAGGTTTTTGTAGCTGGGAGCAACAGACTTGATAGCCGTATAAACTTTTTTTCTGTAGCTGCAAGGCAAAGAGGTAATAACCGCGTTAATTTGTCTTTTGTGGCTGTGCGCCACAGAATATAAAGTCGTATTAGGTTTTTGTAGCTGGGAGCAACAGACTTGATAGCCGTATGAACTTTTTTCTGTAGCTGCAAGGCAAAGAGTCGATAACCGCGTTATATCGTATTTTGTGGCTGTGTGCCACAGAATAGATAGTTGTATTGGGTTTTTCTAGCTGGGAGCAACAGACTTGATAGCCGTATGAACTTTTTTCTGTAGCTGCAAGGCAAAGAGGTAATAACCGCGTTAATTTGTCTTTTGTGGCTGTGCGCCACAGGATATAAAGTCGTATTAGGTTTTTGTAGCCATGAGCAACAGACTTGATAGCCGTATAAACTTTTTCTGTAGCTGCAAGGCAAAGAGTCGATAACCGCGTTATATCGTATTTTGTGGCTGTGTGCCACAGAATATATAGTTGTATTGGGTTTTTCTAGCTGGGAACAACATACTTGATAGCCATATACACTTTTTTCTGTAGCTGCACGGCAAAGATTCAATAACCGCGTTTTTTCTTTTGTGGCTGTGCGCCACAGAATATAAAGTCGTATTAGGTTTTTGTAGCTGGGAGCAACAGACTTGATAGCCGTATAAACTTTTTTTCTGTAGCTGCAAGGCAAAGAGGTAATAACCGCGTTAATTTGTCTTTTGTGGCTGTGCGCCACAGAATATAAAGTCGTATTAGGTTTTCGTAGCTGGGAGCAACAGACTTGATAGCCGTATGAATTTTTTTCTGTAGCTGCAAGGCAAAGAGGTAATAACCGCGTTAATTTGTCTTTTGTGGCTGTGCGCCACAGAATAGATTGTCGTATCAGGTTTTTGTAGCTGGGAGCAACAGACTTGATAGCCGTATGAACTTTTCTCTGTAGCTGCAAGCCAACAAGTCGATAACCGCGATAATTCGTATTTTGTGGCTGTGCGCCACAGAATAGATTGTCGTATTAGGTTTTTGTAGCTGGGAGCAACAGATTTGATAGCCGTATGAACTGTTCTCTGTAGCTGCAAGGCAAAGAGTCGATAACCGCGTTAATTCGTATTTTGTGGCTGTGCGCCACAGAATAGATAGTTGTATTGGGTTTTTCTAGCTGGGAACAACATACTTGATAGCCATATAAACTTTTTTCTGTAGCTGCAAGGCGAAGAGGTAATAACCGCGTTAAATTGTCATTTGTGGCTGTGCGCCACAGAATATAAAGTCGTATTAGGTTTTTGTAGCTGGGAGCAACAGACTTGATAGCCGTATAAACTTTTTTTCTGTAGCTGCAAGGCAAAGAGGTAATAACCGCGTTAATTTGTCTTTTGTGGCTGTGCGCCACAGAATATAAAGTCGTATTAGGTTTTTGTAGCTGGGAGCAACAGACTTGATAGCCGTATGAACTTTTTTCTGTAGCTGCAAGGCAAAGAGTCGATAACCGCGTTATATCGTATTTTGTGGCTGTGTGCCACAGAATAGATAGTTGTATTGGGTTTTTCTAGCTGGGAGCAACAGACTTGATAGCCGTATGAACTTTTTTCTGTAGCTGCAAGGCAAAGAGGTAATAACCGCGTTAATTTGTCTTTTGTGGCTGTGCGCCACAGGATATAAAGTCGTATTAGGTTTTTGTAGCCATGAGCAACAGACTTGATAGCCGTATAAACTTTTTTCTGTAGCTGCAAGGCAAAGAGTTGATAACCGCGTTATATCGTATTTTGTGGCTGTGTGCCACAGAATAGATAGTTGTATTGGGTTTTTCTAGCTGGAACAACATACTTGATAGCCATATAAACTTTTTTCTGTAGCTGCACGGCAAAGAGTCAATAACCGCGTTAATTTGTCTTTTGTGGCTGTGCGCCACAGAATATAAAGTCGTATTAGGTTTTTGTAGCTGGGAGCAACCGACTTGATAGCCGTATAAACTTTTTCTCTGTAGCTGCAAGGCAAAGAGGTAATAACCGCGTTAATTTGTCTTTTGTGGCTGTGCGCCACAGAATATAAAGTCGTATTAGGTTTTTGTAGCTGGGAGCAACATATTTGATAGCCGTATGAAATGTTCTTTGTAACTGCAAGGCAAAAAGTCAATAACCGCGTTAATTTGTATTTTGTGGCTGTGCGCCACAGAATATAAAGTCGTATTATGTTTTTGTAGTTGGAAGCAACAGACTTGATAGCCGTATGATTTTTTTTTGTAGCTGCAAGTCAAAATGTCAATAACCGCGTTAATTCGTCTTTGTGGCTGTGCGCCACAGAATAGATTGTCGTATTAGGTTTTTGTAGCTGGGAGCAACAGATTTGATAGCCGTATGAAATGTTCTCTGTAACTGCGAGGCAAAGAGTCAATAACCGCGTTAATTCGTCTTTGTGGCTGTGCGCCACAGAATAGATTGTCGTATCAGGTTTTTGTAGCTGGGAGCAACAGATTTGATAGCCGTATGAAATGTTATCTGTAACTGCGAGGCAAAGAGTCAATAACCGCGTTAATTCGTCTTTTGTGGCTGTGCGCCACAGAATAGATTGTCGTATTAGGTTTTTGTAGCTGGGAGCAACAGATTTGATAGCCGTATGAACTTTATCTGTAGCTGCAAGGCAAAGAGGTAATAACCGCGTTAATTTGTCTTTTGTGGCTGTGCGCCACAGAATAGATTGTCGTATCATGTTTTTGTAGCTGGGAGCAACAGACTTGATAGCCGTATGAACTTTTCTCTGTAGCTGCAAGCCAACAAGTCGATAACCGCGATATTTCGTGTTTTGTGGCTGTGCGCCACAGAATAGATTGTCGTATTATGTTTCTGTAGTTGGAAGCAACAGACTTGATAGCCGTATGATTTTTTTTGTAGCTGCAAGTCAAAATGTCAATAACCGCGTTAATTCGTCTTTGTGGCTGTGCGCCACAGAATAGATTGTCGTATCAGGTTTTTGTAGCTGGGAGCAACAGATTTGATAGCCGTATGAAATGTTATCTGTAACTGCGAGGCAAAGAGTCAATAACCGCGTTAATTCGTCTTTTGTGGCTGTGCGCCACAGAATATATAGTCGTATTAGGTTTTTGTAGCTGGGAGCAACAGACTTGATAGCCGTATGAACTGTTCTCTGTAGCTGCAAGGCAAAGAGTCGATAACCGCGTTAATTCGTATTTTGTGGCTGTGCGCCACAGAATAGATAGTCGTATTAGGTTTTTTTTAGCTGGGAGCAACATACAGAATAGATAAAGTCGTATTAGGTTTTCGTAGCTGGGAGCAACAGACTTGATAGCCGTATGAATTTTTTTCTGTAGCTGCAAGGCAAAGAGGTAATAACCGCGTTAATTCGTATTTTGTGGCTGTGCGCCACAGAATAGATTGTCGTATTAGGTTTTTGTAGCTGGGAGCAACAGATTTGATAGCCGTATGAACTGTTCTCTGTAGCTGCAAGGCAAAGAGTCGATAACCGCGTTAATTCGTATTTTGTGGCTGTGCGCCACAGAATAGATTGTCGTATTAGGTTTTTGTAGCTGGGAGCAACAGATTTGATAGCCGTATGAACTTTTTTCTGTAGCTGCAAGGCAAAGAGGTAATAACCGCGTTAATTTGTCTTTTGTGGCTGTGCGCCACAGAATAGATTGTCGTATCAGGTTTTTGTAGCTGGGAGCAACAGACTTGATAGCCGTATGAACTTTTCTCTGTGGCTGCAAGCCAACAAGTCGATAACCGCGATATTTCGTGTTTTGTGGCTGTGCGCCACAGAATAGATTGTCGTATTATGTTTCTGTAGTTGGAAGCAACAGACTTGATAGCCGTATGATTTTTTTTGTAGCTGCAAGTCAAAATGTCAATAACCGCGTTAATTCGTCTTTGTGGCTGTGCGCCACAGAATAGATTGTCGTATTAGGTTTTTGTAGCTGGGAGCAACAGATTTGATAGCCGTATGAACTGTTCTCTGTAGCTGCAAGGCCCCTCTCTCCAGAAAGTTCAAAAGGCCGTTTCTCAGTTGCATTTGATGTGTAGAGATGAAACACGTTTCCGTTATAGTGCTTTCTATCGTTACTATAAATCTGATCCTCATCTGGCCCCATTTATATCTGATGTGTACTTTGCTCGCTATGGTTTTCGTTTTCACATCAACCCATTATGGGAACCATTTCCACCTCGTAAATAGACATGTCGTTCATTTCTAAATCAGTTTATTCCTCAAACTAATGCAATTCTATGTATTGCTCTCTGTTTTACTAGCCTTAAACATCAATTCATATGTTATCAATTCGTCTCACACTTGATTGTTATACAGTGTATTGATAAACTCATCATTATTATTAAAACAAACAGTCGATAACCGCGTAAATTCGTATTTTGTGGCTGTGCGCCACAGAATAGATAGTTGTATTGGGTTTTTTCTAGCTGGGAGCAACATACTTGATAGCCATATAAACTTTTTTCTGTAACTGCAAGGCAAAGAGGTAATAACCGCGTTAATTTGTCTTTTGTGGCTGTGCGCCACAGAATATAAAGTCGTATTAGGTTTTTGTAGCCATGAGCAACAGACTTGATAGCCGTATAAACTTTTTTTCTGTAGCTGCACGACAAAGAGTCAATAACCGCGTAAAATCTTTTGTGGCTGTGCGCCACAGAATATAAAGTCGTATTAGGTTTTTGTAGCTGGGAGCAACAGATTTGATAGCCGTATGAACTTTTTTCTGTAGCTGCAAGGCAAAGAGGTAATAACCGCGTTAATTTGTCTTTTGTGGCTGTGCGCCACAGAATAGATTGTCGTATCAGGTTTTTGTAGCTGGGAGCAACAGACTTGATAGCCGTATGAACTTTTCTCTGTAGCTGCAAGCCAACAAGTCGATAACCGCGATATTTCGTGTTTTGTGGCTGTGCGCCACAGAATAGATTGTCGTATTATGTTTCTGTAGTTGGAAGCAACAGACTTGATAGCCGTATGATTTTTTTTGTAGCTGCAAGTCAAAATGTCAATAACCGCGTTAATTCGTCTTTGTGGCTGTGCGCCACAGAATAGATTGTCGTATTAGGTTTTTGTAGCTGGGAGCAACAGATTTGATAGCCGTATAAACTATTCTCTGTAGCTGCAAGGCCCCTCTCTCCAGAAAGTTCAAAAGGCCGTTTCTCAGTTGCATTTGATGTGTAGAGATGAAACACGTTTCCGTTATAGTGCTTTCTATCGTTACTATAAATCTGATCCTCATCTGGCCCCATTTATATCTGATGTGTACTTTGCTCGCTATGGTTTTCGTTTTCACATCAACCCATTATGGGAACCACTTCCACCTCGTAAATAGACATGTCGTTCATTTCTAAATCAGTTTATTCCTCAAACTAATGCAATTCTATGTATTGCTCTCTGTTTTACTAACCTTAAACATCAATTCATATGTTATCAATTCGTCTCTCACTTGATTGTTATACAGTGTATTGATAAACTCATTATTATTATTAAAACAAACAGTCGATAACCGCGTAAATTCGTATTTTGTGGCTGTGCGCCACAGAATAGATAGTTGTATTGGGTTTTTCTAGCTGGGAGCAACATACTTGATAGCCATATAAACTTTTTTCTGTAACTGCAAGGCAAAGAGGTAATAACCGCGTTAATTTGTCTTTTGTGGCTGTGCGCCACAGAATATAAAGTCGTATTAGGTTTTTGTAGCCATGAGCAACAGACTTGATAGCCGTATAAACTTTTTTTCTGTAGCTGCACGGCAAAGAGTCAATAACCGCGTAAAATCTTTTGTGGCTGTGCGCCACAGAATATAAAGTCGTATTAGGTTTTTGTAGCTGGGAGCAACAGACTTGATAGCCGTATAAACTTTTTTCTGTAGCTGCAAAGCAAACAGTCGATAACCGCGTTAATTCGTATTTTGTGGCTGTGCGCCACAGAATAGATAAGGTCGTATTAGGTTTTCGTAGCTGGGAGCAACAGACTTGATAGCCGTATGAATTTTTTTCTGTAGCTGCAAGGCAAAGAGGTAATAACCGCGTTAATTTGTCTTTTGTGGATGTGCGCCACAGAATAGATTGTCGTATTATGTTTCTGTAGTTGGAAGCAACAGACTTGATAGCCGTATGATTTTTTTTTGTAGCTGCAAGTCAAAATGTCAATAACCGCGTTCATTCGTCTCTGTGGCTGTGCGCCACAGAATAGATTGTCGTATTAGGTTTTTGTAGCTGGGAGCAACAGATTTGATAGCCGTATAAAATGTTCTCTGTAACTGCGAGGCAAAGAGTCAATAACCGCGTTAATTCGTCTTTTGTGGCTGTGCGCCACAGAATATATAGTCGTATTAGGTTTTGTTAGCTGGGAGCAACATACTTGATAGCCGTATAACCTTTTTCCTGTAGCTGCACGACAAAGAGTCAATAACCGCGTTAATTTGTCTTTTGTGGCTGTGCGCCACAGAATATAAAGTCGTATTAGGTTTTTGTAGCTGGGAGCAACATACTTGATAGCCGTATAACCTTTTTCCTGTAGCTGCACGGCAAAGAGTCAATAACCGCGTTAATTTGTATTTTGTGGCTGTGCGCCACAGAATATAAAGTCGTACTATGTTTTTGTAGTTGGGAGCAACAGACTTGATAGCCGTATGATTTTTTTTTGTAGCTGCAAGTCAAAATGTCGATAACCGCGTTAATTCGTTTTTGTGGCTGTGCGCCACAGAATAGATTGTCGTATTAGGTTTTTGTAGCTGGGAGCAACCGACTTGATAGTCGTATTAACTTTTTTCTGTAGCTGCAAAACAAACAGTCGATAACCGCGTTAATTCGTATTTTGTGGCTGTGCGCCACAGAATAGATAGTCGTATTAGGTTTTTGTAGCTGGGAGCAACATACTTGATAGCCGTATAAACTTTTTTCTGTAGCTGCACGGCAAAGAGTCAATAACCGCGTTAATTTGTCTTTTGTGGCTGTGCGCCACAGAATATAAAGTCGTATTAGGTTTTTGTAGCTGGGAGCAACAGACTTGATAGCCGTATGAACTTTTTTTCTGCAGCTGCAAGGCAAAGAGGTAATAACCGCGTTAATTTGTCTTTTGTGGCTGTGCGCCACAGAATATAAAGTCGTATTAGGTTTTTGTAGCCATGAGCAACAGACTTGATAGCCGTATAAACTTTTTTCTGTAGCTGCAAGGCAAAGAGTCGATAACCGCGTTAATTCGTATTTTGTGGCTATGTGCCACAGAATAGATAGTTGTATTGGGTTTTTCTAGCTGGGAGCAACATACTTGATAGCCGTATAAACTTTTTTCTGTAGCTGCAAGGCAAAGAGTCAATAACCGCGTTAATTTGTCTTTTGTGGCTGTGCGCCACAGAATATAAAGTCGTATTAGGTTTTTGTAGCCATGAGCAACAGACCTGATAGCCGTATGAACTGTTCTCTGTAGCTGCAAGGCAAAGAGTCGATAACCGCGTTAATTCGTATTTTGTGGCTGTGCGCCACAGAATAGATTGTCGTATTAGGTTTTTGTAGCTGGGAGCAACATATTTGATAGCCGTATGAACTGTTCTCTGTAGCTGCAAGGCAAAGAGTCGATAACCGCGTTAATTTGAATTTTGTGGCTGTGCGCCACAGAATAGATTGTCGTATCAGGTTTTTGTAGCTGGGAACAACATACTTGATAGCCGTATCAACTTTTTTCTGTAGCTGCAAAGCAAACAGTCGATAACCGCGTTAATTCGTATTTTGTGGCTGTGCGCCACAGAATAGATAGTCGTATTAGGTTTTTGTAGCTGGGAGCAACATACTTGATAGCCGTATAAACTTTTTTCTGTAGCTGCAAGGCAAAGAGTCAATAACCGCGTTAATTTGTCTGTTGTGGCTGTGCGCCACAGAATATAAAGTCGTATTAGGTTTTTGTAGCCATGAGCAACAGACCTGATAGCCGTATAAACATTTTTCTGTAGCTGCAAGGCAAAGAGTCGATAACCGCGTTAATTCGTATTTTGTGGCTGTGCGCCACAGAATAGATTGTCGTATTAGGTTTTTGTAGCTGGGAGCAACATATTTGATAGCCGTATGAACTGTTCTCTGTAGCTGCAAGGCAAAGAGTCGATAACCGCGTTAATTTGAATTTTGTGGCTGTGCGCCACAGAATAGATTGTCGTATCAGGTTTTTGTAGCTGGGAACAACATACTTGATAGCCGTATCAACTTTTTTCTGTAGCTGCAAAGCAAACAGTCGATAACCGCGTTAATTCGTATTTTGTGGCTGTGCGCCACAGAATAGATAGTCGTATTAGGTTTTTGTAGCTGGGAGCAACATACTTGATAGCCGTATAAACTTTTTTTCTGTAGCTGCACGGCAAAGAGTCAATAACCGCGTAAAATCTTTTGTGGCTGTGCGCCACAGAATATAAAGTCGTATTAGGTTTTTGTAGCTGGGAGCAACAGACTTGATAGCCGTATAAACTTTTTTCTGTAGCTGCAAGGCAAAGAGTCAATAACCGCGTTAATTCGTCTTTTGTGGCTGTGCGCCACAGAATATATAGTCGTATTAGGTTTTTGTAGCTGGGAGCAACAGACTTGATAGCCGTATGAACTTATCTCTGTAACTGCAAGTCAAAGAGTCAATAACCGCGTTAATTTGTATTTTATGGCTGTGCGCCACAGAATATAAAGTCGTAATATGTTTTTGTAGTTGGGAGCAACAGATTTGATAGCCGTATGAAATGTTCTCTGTAACTGCAAGGCAAAGAGTCAATAACCGCGTTAATTTATATTCTGTGGCTGTGCGCCACAGAATATAAAGTCGTTATATGTTTTTGTAGTTGGGAGCAACAGACTTGATAGCCGTATGATTTTTTTTTGTAGCTGCAAGTCAAAATGTCAATAACCGCGTTAATTCGTCTCTGTGGCTGTGCGCCACAGAATAGATTGTCGTATTAGGTTTTTGTAGCTGGGAGCAACAGATTTGATAGCCGTATAAAATGTTCTCTGTAACTGCGAGGCAAAGAGTCAATAACCGCGTTAATTCGTCTTTTGTGGCTGTGCGCCACAGAATATATAGTCGTGTTAGGTTTTGTTAGCTGGGAGCAACATACTTGATAGCCGTATAACCTTTTTCCTGTAGCTGCACGGCAAAGAGTCAATAACCGCGTTAATTTGTCTTTTGTGGCTGTGCGCCACAGAATATAAAGTCGTATTAGGTTTTTGTAGCTGGGAGCAACATACTTGATAGCCGTATAACCTTTTTCCTGTAGCTGCACGGCAAAGAGTCAATAACCGCGTTAATTTGTATTTTGTGGCTGTGCGCCACAGAATATAAAGTCGTACTATGTTTTTGTAGTTGGGAGCAACAGACTTGATAGCCGTATGATTTTTTTTTGTAGCTGCAAGTCAAAATGTCGATAACCGCGTTAATTCGTTTTTGTGGCTGTGCGCCACAGAATAGATTGTCGTATTAGGTTTTTGTAGCTGGGAGCAACCGACTTGATAGCCGTATTAACTTTTTTCTGTAGCTGCAAAACAAACAGTCGATAACCGCGTTAATTCGTATTTTGTGGCTGTGCGCCACAGAATAGATAGTCGTATTAGGTTTTTGTAGCTGGGAGCAACATACTTGATAGCCGTATAAACTTTTTTCTGTAGCTGCACGGCAAAGAGTCAATAACCGCGTTAATTTGTCTTTTGTGGCTGTGCGCCACAGAATATAAAGTCGTATTAGGTTTTTGTAGCTGGGAGCAACAGACTTGATAGCCGTATAAACTTTTTTCTGTAGCTGCAAGGCAAAGAGTCAATAACCGCGTTAATTTGTCTTTTGTGGCTGTGCGCCACAGAATATAAAGTCGTATTAGGTTTTTGTAGCCATGAGCAACAGACCTGATAGCCGTATGAACTGTTCTCTGTAGCTGCAAGGCAAAGAGTCGATAACCGCGTTAATTCGTATTTTGTGGCTGTGCGCCACAGAATAGATTGTCGTATTAGGTTTTTGTAGCTGGGAGCAACATATTTGAGAGCCGTATGAACTGTTCTCTGTAGCTGCAAGGCAAAGAGTCGATAACCGCGTTAATTTGAATTTTGTGGCTGTGCGCCACAGAATAGATTGTCGTATCAGGTTTTTGTAGCTGGGAACAACATACTTGATAGCCGTATCAACTTTTTTCTGTAGCTGCAAAGCAAACAGTCGATAACCGCGTTAATTCGTATTTTGTGGCTGTGCGCCACAGAATAGATAGTCGTATTAGGTTTTTGTAGCTGGGAGCAACATACTTGATAGCCGTATAAACTTTTTTCTGTAGCTGCAAGGCAAAGAGTCAATAACCGCGTTAATTTGTCTTTTGTGGCTGTGCGCCACAGAATATAAAGTCGTATTAGGTTTTTGTAGCCATGAGCAACAGACCTGATAGCCGTATAAACTTTTTTCTGTAGCTGCAAGGCAAAGAGTCGATAACCGCGTTAATTCGTATTTTGTGGCTGTGCGCCACAGAATAGATTGTCGTATTAGGTTTTTGTAGCTGGGAGCAACATATTTGATAGCCGTATGAACTGTTCTCTGTAGCTGCAAGGCAAAGAGTCGATAACCGCGTTAATTTGAATTTTGTGGCTGTGCGCCACAGAATAGATTGTCGTATCAGGTTTTTGTAGCTGGGAACAACATACTTGATAGCCGTATCAACTTTTTTCTGTAGCTGCAAAGCAAACAGTCGATAACCGCGTTAATTCGTATTTTATGGCTGTGCGCCACAGAATATAAAGTCGTAATATGTTTTTGTAGTTGGGAGCAACAGATTTGATAGCCGTATGAAATGTTCTCTGTAACTGCAAGGCAAAGAGTCAATAACCGCGTTAATTTATATTCTGTGGCTGTGCGCCACAGAATATAAAGTCGTTATATGTTTTTGTAGTTGGGAGCAACAGACTTGATAGCCGTATGATTTTTTTTTGTAGCTGCAAGTCAAAATGTCAATAACCGCGTTAATTCGTCTCTGTGGCTGTGCGCCACAGAATAGATTGTCGTATTAGGTTTTTGTAGCTGGGAGCAACAGATTTGATAGCCGTATAAAATGTTCTCTGTAACTGCGAGGCAAAGAGTCAATAACCGCGTTAATTCGTCTTTTGTGGCTGTGCGCCACAGAATATATAGTCGTGTTAGGTTTTGTTAGCTGGGAGCAACATACTTGATAGCCGTATAACCTTTTTCCTGTAGCTGCACGGCAAAGAGTCAATAACCGCGTTAATTTGTCTTTTGTGGCTGTGCGCCACAGAATATAAAGTCGTATTAGGTTTTTGTAGCTGGGAGCAACATACTTGATAGCCGTATAACCTTTTTCCTGTAGCTGCACGGCAAAGAGTCAATAACCGCGTTAATTTGTATTTTGTGGCTGTGCGCCACAGAATATAAAGTCGTACTATGTTTTTGTAGTTGGGAGCAACAGACTTGATAGCCGTATGATTTTTTTTTGTAGCTGCAAGTCAAAATGTCGATAACCGCGTTAATTCGTTTTTGTGGCTGTGCGCCACAGAATAGATTGTCGTATTAGGTTTTTGTAGCTGGGAGCAACCGACTTGATAGCCGTATTAACTTTTTTCTGTAGCTGCAAAACAAACAGTCGATAACCGCGTTAATTCGTATTTTGTGGCTGTGCGCCACAGAATAGATAGTCGTATTAGGTTTTTGTAGCTGGGAGCAACATACTTGATAGCCGTATAAACTTTTTTCTGTAGCTGCACGGCAAAGAGTCAATAACCGCGTTAATTTGTCTTTTGTGGCTGTGCGCCACAGAATATAAAGTCGTATTAGGTTTTTGTAGCTGGGAGCAACAGACTTGATAGCCGTATAAACTTTTTTCTGTAGCTGCAAGGCAAAGAGTCAATAACCGCGTTAATTTGTCTTTTGTGGCTGTGCGCCACAGAATATAAAGTCGTATTAGGTTTTTGTAGCCATGAGCAACAGACCTGATAGCCGTATGAACTGTTCTCTGTAGCTGCAAGGCAAAGAGTCGATAACCGCGTTAATTCGTATTTTGTGGCTGTGCGCCACAGAATAGATTGTCGTATTAGGTTTTTGTAGCTGGGAGCAACATATTTGAGAGCCGTATGAACTGTTCTCTGTAGCTGCAAGGCAAAGAGTCGATAACCGCGTTAATTTGAATTTTGTGGCTGTGCGCCACAGAATAGATTGTCGTATCAGGTTTTTGTAGCTGGGAACAACATACTTGATAGCCGTATCAACTTTTTTCTGTAGCTGCAAAGCAAACAGTCGATAACCGCGTTAATTCGTATTTTGTGGCTGTGCGCCACAGAATAGATAGTCGTATTAGGTTTTTGTAGCTGGGAGCAACATACTTGATAGCCGTATAAACTTTTTTCTGTAGCTGCAAGGCAAAGAGTCAATAACCGCGTTAATTTGTCTTTTGTGGCTGTGCGCCACAGAATATAAAGTCGTATTAGGTTTTTGTAGCCATGAGCAACAGACCTGATAGCCGTATAAACTTTTTTCTGTAGCTGCAAGGCAAAGAGTCGATAACCGCGTTAATTCGTATTTTGTGGCTGTGCGCCACAGAATAGATTGTCGTATTAGGTTTTTGTAGCTGGGAGCAACATATTTGATAGCCGTATGAACTGTTCTCTGTAGCTGCAAGGCAAAGAGTCGATAACCGCGTTAATTTGAATTTTGTGGCTGTGCGCCACAGAATAGATTGTCGTATCAGGTTTTTGTAGCTGGGAACAACATACTTGATAGCCGTATCAACTTTTTTCTGTAGCTGCAAAGCAAACAGTCGATAACCGCGTTAATTCGTATTTTGTGGCTGTGCGCCACAGAATAGATAGTCGTATTAGGTTTTTGTAGCTGGGAGCAACATACTTGATAGCCGTATAAACTTTTTTTCTGTAGCTGCACGGCAAAGAGTCAATAACCGCGTAAAATCTTTTGTGGCTGTGCGCCACAGAATATAAAGTCGTATTAGGTTTTTGTAGCTGGGAGCAACAGACTTGATAGCCGTATAAACTTTTTTCTGTAGCTGCAAGGCAAAGAGTCAATAACCGCGTTAATTCGTCTTTTGTGGCTGTGCGCCACAGAATATATAGTCGTATTAGGTTTTTGTAGCTGGGAGCAACAGACTTGATAGCCGTATGAACTTATCTCTGTAACTGCAAGTCAAAGAGTCAATAACCGCGTTAATTTGTATTTTATGGCTGTGCGCCACAGAATATAAAGTCGTAATATGTTTTTGTAGTTGGGAGCAACAGATTTGATAGCCGTATGAAATGCTCTCTGTAACTGCAAGGCAAAGAGTCAATAACCGCGTTAATTTGTATTTTATGGCTGTGCGCCACAGAATATAAAGTCGTTATATGTTTTTGTAGTTGGGAGCAACAGACTTGATAGCCGTATGATTTTTTTTTGTAGCTGCAAGTCAAAATGTCAATAACCGCGTTAATTCGTTTTTGTGGCTGTGCGCCACAGAATAGATTGTCGTATTAGGTTTTTGTAGCTGGGAGCAACAGACTTGATAGCCGCATAAACTTTGTTTCTGTAGCTGCAAGGCAAAGAGTCAATAACCGCGTTAATTCGTCTTTTGTGGCTGTGCGCCACAGAATATAAAGTCGTATTAGGTTTTTGTAGCCATGAGCAACAGACCTGATAGCCGTATGAACTGTTCTCTGTAGCTGCAAGGCAAAGAGTCGATAACCGCGTTAATTCGTATTTTGTGGCTGTGCGCCACAGAATAGATTGTCGTATTAGGTTTTTGTAGCTGGGAGCAACATATTTGAGAGCCGTATGAACTGTTCTCTGTAGCTGCAAGGCAAAGAGTCGATAACCGCGTTAATTTGAATTTTGTGGCTGTGCGCCACAGAATAGATTGTCGTATCAGGTTTTTGTAGCTGGGAACAACATACTTGATAGCCGTATCAACTTTTTTCTGTAGCTGCAAAGCAAACAGTCGATAACCGCGTTAATTCGTATTTTGTGGCTGTGCGCCACAGAATAGATAGTCGTATTAGGTTTTTGTAGCTGGGAGCAACATACTTGATAGCCGTATAAACTTTTTTCTGTAGCTGCAAGGCAAAGAGTCAATAACCGCGTTAATTTGTCTTTTGTGGCTGTGCGCCACAGAATATAAAGTCGTATTAGGTTTTTGTAGCCATGAGCAACAGACCTGATAGCCGTATAAACTTTTTTCTGTAGCTGCAAGGCAAAGAGTCGATAACCGCGTTAATTCGTATTTTGTGGCTGTGCGCCACAGAATAGATTGTCGTATTAGGTTTTTGTAGCTGGGAGCAACATATTTGATAGCCGTATGAACTGTTCTCTGTAGCTGCAAGGCAAAGAGTCGATAACCGCGTTAATTTGAATTTTGTGGCTGTGCGCCACAGAATAGATTGTCGTATCAGGTTTTTGTAGCTGGGAACAACATACTTGATAGCCGTATCAACTTTTTTCTGTAGCTGCAAAGCAAACATTCGATAACCGCGTTAATTCGTATTTTGTGGCTGTGCGCCACAGAATAGATAGTCGTATTAGGTTTTTGTAGCTGGGAGCAACATACTTGATAGCCGTATAAACTTTTTTTCTGTAGCTGCACGGCAAAGAGTCAATAACCGCGTAAAATCTTTTGTGGCTGTGCGCCACAGAATATAAAGTCGTATTAGGTTTTTGTAGCTGGGAGCAACAGACTTGATAGCCGTATAAACTTTTTTCTGTAGCTGCAAGGCAAAGAGTCAATAACCGCGTTAATTCGTCTTTTGTGGCTGTGCGCCACAGAATATATAGTCGTATTAGGTTTTTGTAGCTGGGAGCAACAGACTTGATAGCCGTATGAACTTATCTCTGTAACTGCAAGTCAAAGAGTCAATAACCGCGTTAATTTGTATTTTATGGCTGTGCGCCACAGAATATAAAGTCGTAATATGTTTTTGTAGTTGGGAGCAACAGATTTGATAGCCGTATGAAATGCTCTCTGTAACTGCAAGGCAAAGAGTCAATAACCGCGTTAATTTGTATTTTATGGCTGTGCGCCACAGAATATAAAGTCGTTATATGTTTTTGTAGTTGGGAGCAACAGACTTGATAGCCGTATGATTTTTTTTTGTAGCTGCAAGTCAAAATGTCAATAACCGCGTTAATTCGTTTTTGTGGCTGTGCGCCACAGAATAGATTGTCGTATTAGGTTTTTGTAGCTGGGAGCAACAGACTTGATAGCCGCATAAACTTTGTTTCTGTAGCTGCAAGGCAAAGAGTCAATAACCGCGTTAATTCGTCTTTTGTGGCTGTGCGCCACAGAATATAAAGTCGTATTAGGTTTTTGTAGCTGGGAGCAACAGACTTGATAGCCGTATAAACTTTTTTCTGTAGCTGCAAGGCAAAGAGTCAATAACCGCGTTGATTCGTCTTTTGTGGCTGTGCGCCACAGAATATATAGTCGTATTAGGTTTTTGTAGCTGGGAGCAACAGACTTGATAGCCGTATGAACTTATCTCTGTAACTGCAAGTCAAAGAGTCAATAACCGCGTTAATTTGTATTTTATGGCTGTGCGCCACAGAATGTAAAGTCGTAATATGTTTTTGTAGTTGGGAGCAACAGATTTGATAGCCGTATGAAATGTTCTCTGTAACTGCAAGGCAAAGAGTCAATAACCGCGTTAATTTGTATTTTATGGCTGTGCGCCACAGAATATAAAGTCGTTATATGTTTTTGTAGTTGGGAGCAACAGACTTGATAGCCGTATGATTTTTTTTTGTAGCTGCAAGTCAAAATGTCAATAACCGCGTTAATTCGTTTTTGTGGCTGTGCGCCACAGAATAGATTGTCGTATTAGGTTTTTGTAGCTGGGAGCAACAGACTTGATAGCCGCATAAACTTTGTTTCTGTAGCTGCAAGGCAAAGAGTCAATAACCGCGTTAATTCGTCTTTTGTGGCTGTGCGCCACAGAATATATAGTCGTATTAGGTTTTTGTAGCTGGGAGCAACAGACTTGATAGCCGTATGAACTTATCTCTGTAACTGCAAGTCAACAAGTCGATAACCGCGATAATTCGTATTTTGTGGCTGTGCGCCACAGAATAGATTGTCGTATTAGGTTTTTGTAGCTGGGAGCAACAGATTTGATAGCCGTATGAACTGTTCTCTGTAGCTGCAAGGCAAAGAGTCGATAACCGCGTTTATTCGTATTTTGTGGCTGTGCGCCACAGAATAGATTGTCGTATTAGGTTTTTGTAGCTGGGAGCAACATATTTGATAGCCGTATGAACTGTTCTCTGTAGCTGCAAGGCAAAGAGTCGATAACCGCGTTATATCGTATTTTGTGGCTGTGTGCCACAGAATATAAAGTCGTATTAGGTTTTTGTAGCCATGAGCAACAGACTTGATAGCCGTATAAACTTTTCTCTGTAGCTGCAAGGCAAAGAGTCGATAACCGCGTTAATTCGTATTTTGTGGCTGTGTGCCACAGAATAGATAGTTGTATTGGGTTTTTCTAGCTGGGAGCAACATACTTGATAGCCGTATAAATTGTTTTCTGTAGCTGCAAGGCAAAGAGTCAATAACCGCGTTAATCTGTCTTTTGTGGCTGTGCGCCACATAATAAAAAGTCGTATTAGGTTTTTGTAGCTGGGAGCAACAGACTTGATAGCCGTATAAACTTTTTTCCGTAGCTGCAAGCCAATGAGTCGATAACCGCGTTAATTCGTATTTCGTGGCTGTGCGCCACAAAATAGATAGTCGTTTTAAGTCTTTGTAGCTGGGAGCAACAGACTGGATAGCCGTATGAACTTTTCTCTGTAACTGCAAGCCAAAGAGTCGATAACCGCGTTAATTTGTCTTTTGTGGCTGTGCGCCACAGAATATAAAGTCGTATTCGGTTTTTGTAGCTGGGAGCAACAGACGTGATAGCCGTATGAACTGTTCTCTGTAAATGCAAGCCACAGAGTCAATAACCGCGTTAATTCGTATTTTCTGCTTGTGCACCACAGAAAAGATTGTCGTATTAGGTTTTTGTAGCTGGGAGCAACAGACTTGATAGCCGTATAAACTTTTTTCTGTAGCTGCACGGCAAAGAGTCAATAACCGCGTTAATTTGTATTTTGTGGCTGTGCGCCACAGAATATAAAGTCGTATTAGGTTTTTGTAGCTGGGAGCAACAGACTTGATAGCCGTATAATTTTTTTCTGTAGCTGCAAGGCAAAGAGTCAATAACCGCGTTAAACTGTCTTTTGTGGCTGTGCGCCACAGGATGTACAGTCGTATTAGGTTTTTGTAGTTGTGAGCAACAGACTTGATAGCCGTGTGATTTTTTTTTTCTGTAACTGCAAGCCGAAAAGTCGATAACCGCGTTAATTTGTATTTCGTGGCTGTGCGCCACAGAAAAGATAGTCGTATCAGGTTCTTGTAGCTGGGAGCAACAGACTTGATAGCCGTATGAACTTTTTCCTGTAGCTGCAAGGCAAAGAGTCAATAACCGCGTTAATTTGTCTTTTGTGGCTGTGCGCCACAGAATATAAAGTCGTATTAGGTTTTTATAGCTGGGAGCAACAGACTTGATAGCCGTATAAGCTTTTTTCTGTAGCTGCAAGCCAAAGAGTCGATAACCGCGTTAATTTGTCTTTTGTGGCTGTGCGCCACAGAATATAAAGTCGTATTAGGTTTTTGTAGCTGGGAGCAACAGACTTGATAGCCGTATAAGCTTTTTTCTGTAGCTGCAAGCCAAAGAGTCGATAACAGCGTTAATTCGTATTTTGTGGCTGTGCGCCACAGAATATATAGTCGTATTAGGTTCTTGTAGCTGTGAGCAACACACTTGGTAGCCGTATAAGCTTTTCTCTGTAGCTGCAAGCCAAAGAGTCGATAACGGCGTTAATTCGTATTTTGTGGCTGTGCGCCACATAATAGATTGTCGTATTAGGTTTTTGTAGCTGCGAGCAACAGATTTGATAGCCGTATAAACTTTTTTTTCTGTAGCTGCAGGGCAATAAGGTGATAACCGCGTTAATTTGTCTTTTGTGGCTGTGCGCCACAGAATATAAAGTCGTATTAGGTTTTTGTAGCCATGAGCAACAGACTTGATAGCCGTATAAACTTTTTTCTGTAGCTGCAAGGCAAAGAGTCGATAACCGCGTTAATTCGTATTTTGTGGCTGTGTGCCACAGAATAGATAGTTGTATTGGGTTTTTCTAGCTGGGAGCAACATACTTGATAGCCGTATAAACTTTTTTCTGTAGCTGCAAGGCAAAGAGTCAATAACCGCGTAAATTTGTCTTTTGTGGCTGTGCGCCACTGAATATAAAGTCGTATAAGGTTTTTGTAGCCATGAGCAACTTGATAGCCGTATGAACTTTTCTCTGTAGGTGCAAGCCAACAAGTCGATAACCGCGATATTTCGTGTTTTGTGGCTGTGCGCCACAGAATAGATTGTCGTATTATGTTTCTGTAGTTGGAAGCAACAGACTTGATAGCCGTATGATTTTTTTTTGTAGCTGCAAGTCAAAATGTCAATAACCGCGTTAATTCGTCTTTGTGGCTGTGCGCCACAGAATAGATTGTCGTATTAGGTTTTTGTAGCTGGGAGCAACAGATTTGATAGCCGTATGAACTGTTCTCTGTAGCTGCAAGGCCCCTCTCTCCAGAAAGTTCAAAAGGCCGTTTCTCAGTTGCATTTGATGTGTAGAGATGAAACACGTTTCCGTTATAGTGCTTTCTATCGTTACTATAAATCTGATCCTCATCTGGCCCCATTTATATCTGATGTGTACTTTGCTCGCTATGGTTTTCGTTTTCACATCAACCCATTATGGGAACCACTTCCACCTCGTAAATAGACATGTCGTTCATTTCTAAATCAGTTTATTCCTCAAACTAATGCAATTCTATGTATTGCTCTCTGTTTTACTAGCCTTAAACATCAATTCATATGTTATCAATTCGTCTCTCACTTGATTGTTATACAGTGTATTGATAAACTCATTATTATTATTAAAACAAACAGTCGATAACCGCGTAAATTCGTATTTTGTGGCTGTGCGCCACAGAATAGATAGTTGTATTGGGTTTTTCTAGCTGGGAGCAACATACTTGATAGCCATATAAACTTTTTTCTGTAACTGCAAGGCAAAGAGGTAATAACCGCGTTAATTTGTCTTTTGTGGCTGTGCGCCACAGAATATAAAGTCGTATTAGGTTTTTGTAGCCATGAGCAACAGACTTGATAGCCGTATAAACTTTTTTTCTGTAGCTGCACGGCAAAGAGTCAATAACCGCGTAAAATCTTTTGTGGCTGTGCGCCACAGAATATAAAGTCGTATTAGGTTTTTGTAGCTGGGAGCAACAGACTTGATAGCCGTATAAACTTTTTTCTGTAGCTGCAAAGCAAACAGTCGATAACCGCGTTAATTCGTATTTTGTGGCTGTGCGCCACAGAATAGATAAGGTCGTATTAGGTTTTCGTAGCTGGGAGCAACAGACTTGATAGCCGTATGAATTTTTTTCTGTAGCTGCAAGGCAAAGAGGTAA
This sequence comes from Litoditis marina, assembly GCA_964036275.1. Taxonomy (NCBI): domain Eukaryota; kingdom Metazoa; phylum Nematoda; class Chromadorea; order Rhabditida; family Rhabditidae; genus Litoditis; species Litoditis marina. Next base: position 47,546 of record CAXIWQ010000254.1, read on the forward strand.
TAACCGCGTTAATTTGTCTTTTGTGGCTGTGCGCCACAGAATAGATTGTCGTATTATGTTTCTGTAGTTGGAAGCAACAGACTTGATAGCCGTATGATTTTTTTTTGTAGCTGCAAGTCAAAATGTCAATAACCGCGTTAATTCGTCTCTGTGGCTGTGCGCCACAGAATAGATTGTCGTATTAGGTTTTTGTAGCTGGGAGCAACAGATTTGATAGCCGTATAAAATGTTCTCTGTAACTGCGAGGCAAAGAGACAATAACCGCGTTAATTCGTCTTTTGTGGCTGTGCGCCACAGAATATATAGTCGTATTAGGTTTTGTTAGCTGGGAGCAACATACTTGATAGCCGTATAACCTTTTTCCTGCAGCTGCACGACAAAGAGTCAATAACCGCGTTAATTTGTCTTTTGTGGCTGTGCGCCACAGAATATAAAGTCGTATTAGGTTTTTGTAGCTGGGAGCAACATACTTGATAGCCGTATAACCTTTTTCCTGTAGCTGCACGGCAAAGAGTCAATAACCGCGTTAATTTGTATTTTGTGGCTGTGCGCCACAGAATATAAAGTCGTACTATGTTTTTGTAGTTGGGAGCAACAGACTTGATAGCCGTATGATTTTTTTTTGTAGCTGCAAGTCAAAATGTCGATAACCGCGTTAATTCGTTTTTGTGGCTGTGCGCCACAGAATAGATTGTCGTATTAGGTTTTTGTAGCTGGGAGCAACCGACTTGATAGCCGTATTAACTTTTTTCTGTAGCTGCAAAACAAACAGTCGATAACCGCGTTAATTCGTATTTTGTGGCTGTGCGCCACAGAATAGATAGTCGTATTAGGTTTTTGTAGCTGGGAGCAACATACTTGATAGCCGTATAAACTTTTTTCTGTAGTTGCACGGCAAAGAGTCAATAACCGCGTTAATTTGTCTTTTGTGGCTGTGCGCCACAGAATATAAAGTCGTATTAGGTTTTTGTAGCTGGGAGCAACAGACTTGATAGCCGTATAAGCTTTTTTCTGTAGCTGCAAGCCAAAGAGTCGATAACAGCGTTAATTCGTATTTTGTGGCTGTGCGCCACAGAATATATAGTCGTATTAGGTTCTTGTAGCTGTGAGCAACACACTTGGTAGCCGTATAAGCTTTTCTCTGTAGCTGCAAGCCAAAGAGTCGATAACAGCGTTAATTCGTATTTTGTGGCTGTGCGCCACATAATAGATTGTCGTATTAGGTTTTTGTAGCTGCGAGCAACAGATTTGATAGCCGTATAAACTTTTTTTTCTGTAGCTGCAAGGCAATAAGGTGATAACCGCGTTAATTTGTCTTTTGTGGCTGTGCGCCACAGAATATAAAGTCGTATTAGGTTTTTGTAGCCATGAGCAACAGACTTGATAGCCGTATAAACTTTTTTCTGTAGCTGCAAGGCAAAGAGTCGATAACCGCGTTAATTCGTATTTTGTGGCTGTGTGCCACAGAATAGATAGTTGTATTGGGTTTTTCTAGCTGGGAGCAACATACTTGATAGCCGTATAAACTTTTTTCTGTAGCTGCAAGGCAAAGAGTCAATAACCGCGTAAATTTGTCTTTTGTGGCTGTGCGCCACTGAATATAAAGTCGTATAAGGTTTTTGTAGCCATGAGCAACTTGATAGCCGTATGAACTTTTCTCTGTAGGTGCAAGCCAACAAGTCGATAACCGCGATATTTCGTGTTTTGTGGCTGTGCGCCACAGAATAAATTGTCGTATTATGTTTCTGTAGTTGGAAGCAACAGACTTGATAGCCGTATGATTTTTTTTGTAGCTGCAAGTCAAAATGTCAATAACCGCGTTAATTCGTCTTTGTGGCTGTGCGCCACAGAATAGATTGTCGTATTAGGTTTTTGTAGCTGGGAGCAACAGATTTGATAGCCGTATGAACTGTTCTCTGTAGCTGCAAGGCCCCTCTCTCCAGAAAGTTCAAAAGGCCGTTTCTCAGTTGCATTTGATGTGTAGAGATGAAACACGTTTCCGTTATAGTGCTTTCTATCGTTACTATAAATCTGATCCTCATCTGGCCCCATTTATATCTGATGTGTACTTTGCTCGCTATGGTTTTCGTTTTCACATCAACCCATTATGGGAACCACTTCCACCTCGTAAATAGACATGTCGTTCATTTCTAAATCAGTTTATTCCTCAAACTAATGCAATTCTATGTATTGCTCTCTGTTTTACTAGCCTTAAACATCAATTCATATGTTATCAATTCGTCTCTCACTTGATTGTTATACAGTGTATTGATAAACTCATTATTATTATTAAAACAAACAGTCGATAACCGCGTAAATTCGTATTTTGTGGCTGTGCGCCACAGAATAGATAGTTGTATTGGGTTTTTCTAGCTGGGAGCAACATACTTGATAGCCATATAAACTTTTTTCTGTAACTGCAAGGCAAAGAGGTAATAACCGCGTTAATTTGTCTTTTGTGGCTGTGCGCCACAGAATATAAAGTCGTATTAGGTTTTTGTAGCCATGAGCAACAGACTTGATAGCCGTATAAACTTTTTTTCTGTAGCTGCACGGCAAAGAGTCAATAACCGCGTAAAATCTTTTGTGGCTGTGCGCCACAGAATATAAAGTCGTATTAGGTTTTTGTAGCTGGGAGCAACAGACTTGATAGCCGTATAAACTTTTTTCTGTAGCTGCAAAGCAAACAGTCGATAACCGCGTTAATTCGTATTTTGTGGCTGTGCGCCACAGAATAGATAAGGTCGTATTAGGTTTTCGTAGCTGGGAGCAACAGACTTGATAGCCGTATGAATTTTTTTCTGTAGCTGCAAGGCAAAGAGGTAATAACCGCGTTAATTTGTCTTTTGTGGCTGTGCGCCACAGAATAGATTGTCGTATTATGTTTCTGTAGTTGGAAGCAACAGACTTGATAGCCGTATGATTTTTTTTTGTAGCTGCAAGTCAAAATGTCAATAACCGCGTTAATTCGTCTCTGTGGCTGTGCGCCACAGAATAGATTGTCGTATTAGGTTTTTGTAGCTGGGAGCAACAGATTTGATAGTCGTATAAAATGTTCTCTGTAACTGCGAGGCAAAGAGACAATAACCGCGTTAATTCGTCTTTTGTGGCTGTGCGCCACAGAATATATAGTCGTATTAGGTTTTGTTAGCTGGGAGCAACATACTTGATAGCCGTATAACCTTTTTCCTGCAGCTGCACGACAAAGAGTCAATAACCGCGTTAATTTGTCTTTTGTGGCTGTGCGCCACAGAATATAAAGTCGTATTAGGTTTTTGTAGCTGGGAGCAACATACTTGATAGCCGTATAACCTTTTTCCTGTAGCTGCACGGCAAAGAGTCAATAACCGCGTTAATTTGTATTTTGTGGCTGTGCGCCACAGAATATAAAGTCGTACTATGTTTTTGTAGTTGGGAGCAACAGACTTGATAGCCGTATGATTTTTTTTGTAGCTGCAAGTCAAAATGTCGATAACCGCGTTAATTCGTTTTTGTGGCTGTGCGCCACAGAATAGATTGTCGTATTAGGTTTTTGTAGCTGGGAGCAACCGACTTGATAGCCGTATTAACTTTTTTCTGTAGCTGCAAAACAAACAGTCGATAACCGCGTTAATTCGTATTTTGTGGCTGTGCGCCACAGAATAGATAGTCGTATTAGGTTTTTGTAGCTGGGAGCAACATACTTGATAGCCGTATAAACTTTTTTCTGTAGTTGCACGGCAAAGAGTCAATAACCGCGTTAATTTGTCTTTTGTGGCTGTGCGCCACAGAATATAAAGTCGTATTAGGTTTTTGTAGCTGGGAGCAACAGACTTGATAGCCGTATGAACTTTTTTCTGCAGCTGCAAGGCAAAGAGGTAATAACCGCGTTAATTTGTCTTTTGTGGCTGTGCGCCACAGAATATAAAGTCGTATTAGGTTTTTGTAGCCATGAGCAACAGACTTGATAGCCGTATCAACTTTTTTCTGTAGCTGCAAAGCAAACAGTCGATAACCGCGTTAATTCGTATTTTGTGGCTGTGCGCCACAGAATAGATAGTCGTATTAGGTTTTTGTAGCTGGGAGCAACATACTTGATAGCCGTATAAACTTTTTTCTGTAGCTGCAAGGCAAAGAGTCAATAACCGCGTTAATTTGTCTTTTGTGGCTGTGCGCCACAGAATATAAAGTCGTATTAGGTTTTTGTAGCCATGAGCAACAGACCTGATAGCCGTATAAACTTTTTTCTGTAGCTGCAAGGCAAAGAGTCGATAACCGCGTTAATTCGTATTGTGTGGCTGTGCGCCACAGAATAGATTGTCGTATTAGGTTTTTGTAGCTGGGAGCAACATATTTGATAGCCGTATGAACTGTTCTCTGTAGCTGCAAGGCAAATAGTCGATAACCGCGTTAATTTGAATTTTGTGGCTGTGCGCCACAGAATAGATTGTCGTATCAGGTTTTTGTAGCTGGGAACAACATACTTGATAGCCGTATCAACTTTTTTCTGTAGCTGCAAAGCAAACAGTCGATAACCGCGTTAATTCGTATTGTGTGGCTGTGCGCCACAGAATAGATAGTCGTATTAGGTTTTTGTAGCTGGGAGCAACATAATTGATAGCCGTATAAACTTTTTTTCTGTAGCTGCACGGAAAAGAGTCAATAACCGCGTAAAATCTTTTGTGGCTGTGCGCCACAGAATATAAAGTCGTATTAGGTTTTTGTAGCTGGGAGCAACAGACTTGATAGCCGTATAAACTTTTTTCTGTAGCTGCAAGGCAAAGAGTCAATAACCGCGTTAATTCGTCTTTTGTGGCTGTGCGCCACAGAATATATAGTCGTATTAGGTTTTTGTAGCTGGGAGCAACAGACTTGATAGCCGTATGAACTTATCTCTGTAACTGCAAGTCAAAGAGTCAATAACCGCGTTAATTTGTATTTTATGGCTGTGCGCCACAGAATATAAAGTCGTAATATGTTTTTGTAGTTGGGAGCAACAGATTTGATAGCCGTATGAAATGTTCTCTGTAACTGCAAGGCAAAGAGTCAATAACCGCGTTAATTTGTATTTTATGGCTGTGCGCCACAGAATATAAAGTCGTTATATGTTTTTGTAGTTGGGAGCAACAGACTTGATAGCCGTATGATTTTTTTTTGTAGCTGCAAGTCAAAATGTCAATAACCGCGTTAATTCGTCTCTGTGGCTGTGCGCCACAGAATAGATTGTCGTATTAGGTTTTTGTAGCTGGGAGCAACAGATTTGATAGCCGTATAAAATGTTCTCTGTAACTGCGAGGCAAAGAGTCAATAACCGCGTTAATTCGTATTTTGTGGCTGTGCGCCACAGAATATATAGTCGTATTAGGTTTTGTTAGCTGGGAGCAACATACTTGATAGCCGTATAACCTTTTTCCTGTAGCTGCACGGCAAAGAGTCAATAACCGCGTTAATTTGTCTTTTGTGGCTGTGCGCCACAGAATATAAAGTCGTATTAGGTTTTTGTAGCTGGGAGCAACATACTTGATAGCCGTATAACCTTTTTCCTGTAGCTGCACGGCAAAGAGTCAATAACCGCGTTAATTTGTATTTTGTGGCTGTGCGCCACAGAATATAAAGTCGTACTATGTTTTTGTAGTTGGGAGCAACAGACTTGATAGCCGTATGATTTTTTTTTGTAGCTGCAAGTCAAAATGTCGATAACCGCGTTAATTCGTTTTTGTGGCTGTGCGCCACAGAATAGATTGTCGTATTAGGTTTTTGTAGCTGGGAGCAACCGACTTGATAGCCGTATTAACTTTTTTCTGCAGCTGCAAAACAAACAGTCGATAACCGCGTTAATTCGTATTTTGTGGCTGTGCGCCACAGAATAGATAGTCGTATTAGGTTTTTGTAGCTGGGAGCAACATACTTGATAGCCGTATAAACTTTTTTCTGTAGCTGCACGGCAAAGAGTCAATAACCGCGTTAATTTGTCTTTTGTGGCTGTGCGCCACAGAATATAAAGTCGTATTAGGTTTTTGTAGCTGGGAGCAACAGACTTGATAGCCGTATAAAATTTTTTCTGTAGCTGCAAGGCAAAGAGTCAATAACCGCGTTAATTTGTCTTTTGTGGCTGTGCGCCACAGAATATAAAGTCGTATTAGGTTTTTGTAGCCATGAGCAACAGACCTGATAGCCGTATGAACTGTTCTCTGTAGCTGCAAGGCAAAGAGTCGATAACCGCGTTAATTCGTATTTTGTGGCTGTGCGCCACAGAATAGATTGTCGTATTAGGTTTTTGTAGCTGGGAGCAACATATTTGATAGCCGTATGAACTGTTCTCTGTAGCTGCAAGGCAAAGAGTCGATAACCGCGTTAATTTGAATTTTGTGGCTGTGCGCCACAGAATAGATTGTCGTATCAGGTTTTTGTAGCTGGGAACAACATACTTGATAGCCGTATCAACTTTTTTCTGTAGCTGCAAAGCAAACAGTCGATAACCGCGTTAATTCGTATTTTGTGGCTGTGCGCCACAGAATAGATAGTCGTATCAGGTTTTTGTAGCTGGGAGCAACATACTTGATAGCCGTATAAACTTTTTTCTGTAGCTGCAAGGCAAAGAGTCAATAACCGCGTTAATTTGTCTTTTGTGGCTGTGCGCCACAGAATATAAAGTCGTATTAGGTTTTTGTAGCCATGAGCAACAGACCTGATAGCCGTATAAACTTTTTTCTGTAGCTGCAAGGCAAAGAGTCGATAACCGCGTTAATTCGTATTTTGTGGCTGTGCGCCACAGAATAGATTGTCGTATTAGGTTTTTGTAGCTGGGAGCAACATATTTGATAGCCGTATGAACTGTTCTCTGTAGCTGCAAGGCAAAGAGTCGATAACCGCGTTAATTTGAATTTTGTGGCTGTGCGCCACAGAATAGATTGTCGTATCAGGTTTTTGTAGCTGGGAACAACATACTTGATAGCCGTATCAACTTTTTTCTGTAGCTGCAAAGCAAACAGTCGATAACCGCGTTAATTCGTATTTTGTGGCTGTGCGCCACAGAATAGATAGTCGTATTAGGTTTTTGTAGCTGGGAGCAACATACTTGATAGCCGTATAAACTTTTTTTCTGTAGCTGCACGGCAAAGAGTCAATAACCGCGTTAATTTGTCTTTTGTGGCTGTGCGCCACAGAATATAAAGTCGTATTAGGTTTTTGTAGCTGGGAGCAACAGACTTGATAGCCGTATAAACTTTTTTCTGTAGCTGCAAGGCAAAGAGTCAATAACCGCGTTAATTCGTCTTTTGTGGCTGTGCGCCACAGAATATATAGTCGTATTAGGTTTTTGTAGCTGGGAGCAACAGACTTGATAGCCGTATGAACTTATCTCTGTAACTGCAAGTCAAAGAGTCAATAACCGCGTTAATTTGTATTTTATGGCTGTGCGCCACAGAATATAAAGTCGTAATATGTTTTTGTAGTTGGGAGCAACAGATTTGATAGCCGTATGAAATGTTCTCTGTAACTGCAAGGCAAAGAGTCAATAACCGCGTTAATTTGTCTTTTGTGGCTGTGCGCCACAGAATATAAAGTCGTATTAGGTTTTTGTAGCTGGGAGCAACATACTTGATAGCCGTATAACCTTTTTCCTGTAGCTGCACGGCAAAGAGTCAATAACCGCGTTAATTTGTATTTTGTGGCTGTGCGCCACAGAATATAAAGTCGTACTATGTTTTTGTAGTTGGGAGCAACAGACTTGATAGCCGTATGATTTTTTTTTGTAGCTGCAAGTCAAAATGTCGATAACCGCGTTAATTCGTTTTTGTGGCTGTGCGCCACAGAATAGATTGTCGTATTAGGTTTTTGTAGCTGGGAGCAACCGACTTGATAGCCGTATTAACTTTTTTCTGCAGCTGCAAAACAAACAGTCGATAACCGCGTTAATTCGTATTTTGTGGCTGTGCGCCACAGAATAGATAGTCGTATTAGGTTTTTGTAGCTGGGAGCAACATACTTGATAGCCGTATAAACTTTTTTCTGTAGCTGCACGGCAAAGAGTCAATAACCGCGTTAATTTGTCTTTTGTGGCTGTGCGCCACAGAATATAAAGTCGTATTAGGTTTTTGTAGCTGGGAGCAACAGACTTGATATCCGTATAAACTTTTTTCTGTAGCTGCAAGGCAAAGAGTCAATAACCGCGTTAATTTGTCTTTTGTGGCTGTGCGCCACAGAATATAAAGTCGTATTAGGTTTTTGTAGCCATGAGCAACAGACCTGATAGCCGTATGAACTGTTCTCTGTAGCTGCAAGGCAAAGAGTCGATAACCGCGTTAATTCGTATTTTGTGGCTGTGCGCCACAGAATAGATTGTCGTATTAGGTTTTTGTAGCTGGGAGCAACATATTTGATAGCCGTATGAACTGTTCTCTGTAGCTGCAAGGCAAAGAGTCGATAACCGCGTTAATTCGTATTTTGTGGCTGTGCGCCACAGAATAGATTGTCGTATTAGGTTTTTGTAGCTGGGAGCAACATATTTGATAGCCGTATGAACTGTTCTCTGTAGCTGCAAGGCAAAGAGTCGATAACCGCGTTAATTTGAATTTTGTGGCTGTGCGCCACAGAATAGATTGTCGTATCAGGTTTTTGTAGCTGGGAACAACATACTTGATAGCCGTATCAACTTTTTTCTGTAGCTGCAAAGCAAACAGTCGATAACCGCGTTAATTCGTATTTTGTGGCTGTGCGCCACAGAATAGATAGTCGTATTAGGTTTTTGTAGCTGGGAGCAACATACTTGATAGCCGTATAAACTTTTTTCTGTAGCTGCAAGGCAAAGAGTCAATAACCGCGTTAATTTGTCTTTTGTGGCTGTGCGCCACAGAATATAAAGTCGTATTAGGTTTTTGTAGCCATGAGCAACAGACCTGATAGCCGTATAAACTTTTTTCTGTAGCTGCAAGGCAAAGAGTCGATAACCGCGTTAATTCGTATTTTGTGGCTGTGCGCCACAGAATAGATTGTCGTATTAGGTTTTTGTAGCTGGGAGCAACATATTTGATAGCCGTATGAACTGTTCTCTGTAGCTGCAAGGCAAAGAGTCGATAACCGCGTTAATTTGAATTTTGTGGCTGTGCTCCACAGAATAGATTGTCGTATCAGGTTTTTGTAGCTGGGAACAACATACTTGATAGCCGTATCAACTTTTTTCTGTAGCTGCAAAGCAAACAGTCGATAACCGCGTTAATTCGTATTTTGTGGCTGTGCGCCACAGAATAGATAGTCGTATTAGGTTTTTGTAGCTGGGAGCAACATACTTGATAGCCGTATAAACTTTTTTTCTGTAGCTGCACGGCAAAGAGTCAATAACCGCGTAAAATCTTTTGTGGCTGTGCGCCACAGAATATAAAGTCGTATTAGGTTTTTGTAGCTGGGAGCAACAGACTTGATAGCCGTATAAACTTTTTTCTGTAGCTGCAAGGCAAAGAGTCAATAACCGCGTTAATTCGTCTTTTGTGGCTGTGCGCCACAGAATATATAGTCGTATTAGGTTTTTGTAGCTGGGAGCAACAGACTTGATAGCCGTATGAACTTATCTCTGTAACTGCAAGTCAAAGAGTCAATAACCGCGTTAATTTGTATTTTATGGCTGTGCGCCACAGAATATAAAGTCGTAATATGTTTTTGTAGTTGGGAGCAACAGATTTGATAGCCGTATGAAATGTTCTCTGTAACTGCAAGGCAAAGAGTCAATAACCGCGTTAATTTGTCTTTTGTGGCTGTGCGCCACAGAATATAAAGTCGTATTAGGTTTTTGTAGCTGGGAGCAACATACTTGATAGCCGTATAACCTTTTTCCTGTAGCTGCACGGCAAAGAGTCAATAACCGCGTTAATTTGTATTTTGTGGCTGTGCGCCACAGAATATAAAGTCGTACTATGTTTTTGTAGTTGGGAGCAACAGACTTGATAGCCGTATGATTTTTTTTTGTAGCTGCAAGTCAAAATGTCGATAACCGCGTTAATTCGTTTTTGTGGCTGTGCGCCACAGAATAGATTGTCGTATTAGGTTTTTGTAGCTGGGAGCAACCGACTTGATAGCCGTATTAACTTTTTTCTGCAGCTGCAAAACAAACAGTCGATAACCGCGTTAATTCGTATTTTGTGGCTGTGCGCCACAGAATAGATAGTCGTATTAGGTTTTTGTAGCTGGGAGCAACATACTTGATAGCCGTATAAACTTTTTTCTGTAGCTGCACGGCAAAGAGTCAATAACCGCGTTAATTTGTCTTTTGTGGCTGTGCGCCACAGAATATAAAGTCGTATTAGGTTTTTGTAGCTGGGAGCAACAGACTTGATATCCGTATAAACTTTTTTCTGTAGCTGCAAGGCAAAGAGTCAATAACCGCGTTAATTTGTCTTTTGTGGCTGTGCGCCACAGAATATAAAGTCGTATTAGGTTTTTGTAGCCATGAGCAACAGACCTGATAGCCGTATGAACTGTTCTCTGTAGCTGCAAGGCAAAGAGTCGATAACCGCGTTAATTCGTATTTTGTGGCTGTGCGCCACAGAATAGATTGTCGTATTAGGTTTTTGTAGCTGGGAGCAACATATTTGATAGCCGTATGAACTGTTCTCTGTAGCTGCAAGGCAAAGAGTCGATAACCGCGTTAATTCGTATTTTGTGGCTGTGCGCCACAGAATAGATTGTCGTATTAGGTTTTTGTAGCTGGGAGCAACATATTTGATAGCCGTATGAACTGTTCTCTGTAGCTGCAAGGCAAAGAGTCGATAACCGCGTTAATTTGAATTTTGTGGCTGTGCGCCACAGAATAGATTGTCGTATCAGGTTTTTGTAGCTGGGAACAACATACTTGATAGCCGTATCAACTTTTTTCTGTAGCTGCAAAGCAAACAGTCGATAACCGCGTTAATTCGTATTTTGTGGCTGTGCGCCACAGAATAGATAGTCGTATTAGGTTTTTGTAGCTGGGAGCAACATACTTGATAGCCGTATAAACTTTTTTCTGTAGCTGCAAGGCAAAGAGTCAATAACCGCGTTAATTTGTCTTTTGTGGCTGTGCGCCACAGAATATAAAGTCGTATTAGGTTTTTGTAGCCATGAGCAACAGACCTGATAGCCGTATAAACTTTTTTATGTAGCTGCAAGGCAAAGAGTCGATAACCGCGTTAATTCGTATTTTGTGGCTGTGCGCCACAGAATAGATTGTCGTATTAGGTTTTTGTAGCTGGGAGCAACATATTTGATAGCCGTATGAACTGTTCTCTGTAGCTGCAAGGCAAAGAGTCGATAACCGCGTTAATTTGAATTTTGTGGCTGTGCGCCACAGAATAGATTGTCGTATCAGGTTTTTGTAGCTGGGAACAACATACTTGATAGCCGTATCAACTTTTTTCTGTAGCTGCAAAGCAAACAGTCGATAACCGCGTTAATTCGTATTTTGTGGCTGTGCGCCACAGAATAGATAGTCGTATTAGGTTTTTGTAACTGGGAGCAACATACTTGATAGCCGTATAAACTTTTTTTCTGTAGCTGCACGGCAAAGAGTCAATAACCGCGTAAAATCTTTTGTGGCTGTGCGCCACAGAATATAAAGTCGTATTAGGTTTTTGTAGCTGGGAGCAACAGACTTGATAGCCGTATAAACTTTTTTCTGTAGCTGCAAGGCAAAGAGTCAATAACCGCGTTAATTCGTCTTTTGTGGCTGTGCGCCACAGAATATATAGTCGTATTAGGTTTTTGTAGCTGGGAGCAACAGACTTGATAGCCGTATGAACTTATCTCTGTAACTGCAAGTCAAAGAGTCAATAACCGCGTTAATTTGTATTTTATGGCTGTGCGCCACAGAATATAAAGTCGTAATATGTTTTTGTAGTTGGGAGCAACAGATTTGATAGCCGTATGAAATGTTCTCTGTAACTGCAAGGCAAAGAGTCAATAACCGCGTTAATTTGTATTTTATGGCTGTGCGCCACAGAATATAAAGTCGTTATATGTTTTTGTAGTTGGGAGCAACAGACTTGATAGCCGTATGATTTTTTTTTGTAGCTGCAAGTCAAAATGTCAATAACCGCGTTAATTCGTTTTTGTGGCTGCGCGCCACAGAATAGATTGTCGTATTAGGTTTTTGTAGCTGGGAGCAACAGACTTGATAGCCGCATAAACTTTGTTTCTGTAGCTGCAAGGCAAAGAGTCAATAACCGCGTTAATTCGTCTTTTGTGGCTGTGCGCCACAGAATATAAAGTCGTATTAGGTTTTTGTAGCTGGGAGCAACAGACTTGATAGCCGTATAAACTTTTTTCTGTAGCTGCAAGGCAAAGAGTCAATAACCGCGTTGATTCGTCTTTTGTGGCTGTGCGCCACAGAATATATAGTCGTATTAGGTTTTTGTAGCTGGGAGCAACAGACTTGATAGCCGTATAAACTTTTTTTCTGTTACTGCAAGGCAAAGAGTCAATAACCGCGTTAATTTGTATTTTATGGCTGTGCGCCACAGAATATAAAGTCGTTATATGTTTTTGTAGTTGGGAGCAACAGACTTGATAGCCGTATGATTTTTTTTTGTAGCTGCAAGTCAAAATGTCAATAACCGCGTTAATTCGTTTTTGTGGCTGTGCGCCACAGAATAGATTGTCGTATTAGGTTTTTGTAGCTGGGAGCAACAGACTTGATAGCCGCATAAACTTTGTTACTGTAGCTGCAAGGCAAAGAGTCAATAACCGCGTTAATTCGTCTTTTGTGGCTGTGCGCCACAGAATATATAGTCGTATTAGGTTTTTGTAGCTGGGAGCAACAGACTTGATAGCCGTATGAACTTATCTCTGTAACTGCAAGTCAACAAGTCGATAACCGCGATAATTCGTATTTTGTGGCTGTGCGCCACAGAATAGATTGTCGTATTAGGTTTTTGTAGCTGGGAGCAACAGATTTGATAGCCGTATGAACTGTTCTCTGTAGCTGCAAGGCAAAGAGTCGATAACCGCGTTTATTCGTATTTTGTGGCTGTGCGCCACAGAATAGATTGTCGTATTAGGTTTTTGTAGCTGGGAGCAACATATTTGATAGCCGTATGAACTGTTCTCTGTAGCTGCAAGGCAAAGAGTCGATAACCGCGTTATATCGTATTTTGTGGCTGTGTGCCACAGAATATAAAGTCGTATTAGGTTTTTGTAGCCATGAGCAACAGACTTGATAGCCGTATAAACTTTTCTCTGTAGCTGCAAGGCAAAGAGTCGATAACCGCGTTAATTCGTATTTTGTGGCTGTGTGCCACAGAATAGATAGTTGTATTGGGTTTTTCTAGCTGGGAGCAACATACTTGATAGCCGTATAAATTGTTTTCTGTAGCTGCAAGGCAAAGAGTCAATAACCGCGTTAATCTGTCTTTTGTGGCTGTGCGCCACATAATAAAAAGTCGTATTAGGTTTTTGTAGCTGGGAGCAACAGACTTGATAGCCGTATAAACTTTTTTCCGTAGCTGCAAGCCAATGAGTCGATAACCGCGTTAATTCGTATTTCGTGGCTGTGCGCCACAAAATAGATAGTCGTTTTAAGTCTTTGTAGCTGGGAGCAACAGACTGGATAGCCGTATGAACTTTTCTCTGTAACTGCAAGCCAAAGAGTCGATAACCGCGTTAATTTGTCTTTTGTGGTTGTGCGCCACAGAATATAAAGTCGTATTCGGTTTTTGTAGCTGGGAGCAACAGACGTGATAGCCGTATGAACTGTTCTCTGTAAATGCAAGCCACAGAGTCAATAACCGCGTTAATTCGTATTTTCTGCTTGTGCACCACAGAAAAGATTGTCGTATTAGGTTTTTGTAGCTGGGAGCAACATATTTGATAGCCGTATGAACTGTTCTCTGTAGCTGCAAGGCAAAGAGTCGATAACCGCGTTATATCGTATTTTGTGGCTGTGTGCCACAGAATATAAAGTCGTATTAGGTTTTTGTAGCCATGAGCAACAGACTTGATAGCCGTATAAACTTTTCTCTGTAGCTGCAAGGCAAAGAGTCGATAACCGCGTTAATTTGTATTTTGTGGCTGTGTGCCACAGAATAGATAGTTGTATTGGGTTTTTCTAGCTGGGAGCAACATACTTGATAGCCGTATAAATTGTTTTCTGTAGCTGCAAGGCAAAGAGTCAATAACCGCGTTAATCTGTCTTTTGTGGCTGTGCGCCACATAATAAAAAGTCGTATTAGGTTTTTGTAGCTGGGAGCAACAGACTTGATAGCCGTATAAACTTTTTTCCGTAGCTGCAAGCCAATGAGTCGATAATCGCGTTAATTCGTATTTCGTGGCTGTGCGCCACAAAATAGATAGTCGTTTTAAGTCTTTGTAGCTGGGAGCAACAGACTGGATAGCCGTATGAACTTTTCTCTGTAGCTGCAAGGCAAAGAGTCGATAACCGCGTTAATTTGTATTTTGTGGCTGTGTGCCACAGAATATAAAGTCGTATTAGGTTTTTGTAGCTGGGAGCAACAGACTTGATATCCGTATAAACTTTTTTCTGTAGCTGCAAGGCAAAGAGTCAATAACCGCGTTAATTTGTCTTTTGTGGCTGTGCGCCACAGAATATAAAGTCGTATTAGGTTTTTGTAGCCATGAGCAACAGACCTGATAGCCGTATGAACTGTTCTCTGTAGCTGCAAGGCAAAGAGTCGATAACCGCGTTAATTCGTATTTTGTGGCTGTGCGCCACAGAATAGATTGTCGTATTAGGTTTTTGTAGCTGGGAGCAACATATTTGATAGCCGTATGAACTGTTCTCTGTAGCTGCAAGGCAAAGAGTCGATAACCGCGTTAATTCGTATTTTGTGGCTGTGCGCCACAGAATAGATTGTCGTATTAGGTTTTTGTAGCTGGGAGCAACATATTTGATAGCCGTATGAACTGTTCTCTGTAGCTGCAAGGCAAAGAGTCGATAACCGCGTTAATTTGAATTTTGTGGCTGTGCGCCACAGAATAGATTGTCGTATTAGGTTTTTGTAGCTGGGAGCAACATATTTGATAGCCGTATGAACTGTTCTCTGTAGCTGCAAGGCAAAGAGTCGATAACCGCGTTAATTCGTATTTTGTGGCTGTGCGCCACAGAATAGATTGTCGTATTAGGTTTTTGTAGCTGGGAGCAACATATTTGATAGCCGTATGAACTGTTCTCTGTAGCTGCAAGGCAAAGAGTCGATAACCGCGTTAATTTGAATTTTGTGGCTGTGCGCCACAGAATAGATTGTCGTATCAGGTTTTTGTAGCTGGGAACAACATACTTGATAGCCGTATCAACTTTTTTCTGTAGCTGCAAAGCAAACAGTCGATAACCGCGTTAATTCGTATTTTGTGGCTGTGCGCCACAGAATAGATAGTCGTATTAGGTTTTTGTAGCTGGGAGCAACATACTTGATAGCCGTATAAACTTTTTTCTGTAGCTGCAAGGCAAAGAGTCAATAACCGCGTTAATTTGTCTTTTGTGGCTGTGCGCCACAGAATATAAAGTCGTATTAGGTTTTTGTAGCCATGAGCAACAGACCTGATAGCCGTATAAACTTTTTTATGTAGCTGCAAGGCAAAGAGTCGATAACCGCGTTAATTCGTATTTTGTGGCTGTGCGCCACAGAATAGATTGTCGTATTAGGTTTTTGTAGCTGGGAGCAACATATTTGATAGCCGTATGAACTGTTCTCTGTAGCTGCAAGGCAAAGAGTCGATAACCGCGTTAATTTGAATTTTGTGGCTGTGCGCCACAGAATAGATTGTCGTATCAGGTTTTTGTAGCTGGGAACAACATACTTGATAGCCGTATCAACTTTTTTCTGTAGCTGCAAAGCAAACAGTCGATAACCGCGTTAATTCGTATTTTGTGGCTGTGCGCCACAGAATAGATAGTCGTATTAGGTTTTTGTAGCTGGGAGCAACATACTTGATAGCCGTATAAACTTTTTTTCTGTAGCTGCACGGCAAAGAGTCAATAACCGCGTAAAATCTTTTGTGGCTGTGCGCCACAGAATATAAAGTCGTATTAGGTTTTTGTAGCTGGGAGCAACAGACTTGATAGCCGTATAAACTTTTTTCTGTAGCTGCAAGGCAAAGAGTCAATAACCGCGTTAATTCGTCTTTTGTGGCTGTGCGCCACAGAATATATAGTCGTATTAGGTTTTTGTAGCTGGGAGCAACAGACTTGATAGCCGTATGAACTTATCTCTGTAACTGCAAGTCAAAGAGTCAATAACCGCGTTAATTTGTATTTTATGGCTGTGCGCCACAGAATATAAAGTCGTAATATGTTTTTGTAGTTGGGAGCAACAGATTTGATAGCCGTATGAAATGTTCTCTGTAACTGCAAGGCAAAGAGTCAATAACCGCGTTAATTTGTATTTTATGGCTGTGCGCCACAGAATATAAAGTCGTTATATGTTTTTGTAGTTGGGAGCAACAGACTTGATAGCCGTATGATTTTTTTTTGTAGCTGCAAGTCAAAATGTCAATAACCGCGTTAATTCGTTTTTGTGGCTGCGCGCCACAGAATAGATTGTCGTATTAGGTTTTTGTAGCTGGGAGCAACAGACTTGATAGCCGCATAAACTTTGTTTCTGTAGCTGCAAGGCAAAGAGTCAATAACCGCGTTAATTCGTCTTTTGTGGCTGTGCGCCACAGAATATAAAGTCGTATTAGGTTTTTGTAGCTGGGAGCAACAGACTTGATAGCCGTATAAACTTTTTTCTGTAGCTGCAAGGCAAAGAGTCAATAACCGCGTTGATTCGTCTTTTGTGGCTGTGCGCCACAGAATATATAGTCGTATTAGGTTTTTGTAGCTGGGAGCAACAGACTTGATAGCCGTATAAACTTTTTTTCTGTTACTGCAAGGCAAAGAGTCAATAACCGCGTTAATTTGTATTTTATGGCTGTGCGCCACAGAATATAAAGTCGTTATATGTTTTTGTAGTTGGGAGCAACAGACTTGATAGCCGTATGATTTTTTTTTGTAGCTGCAAGTCAAAATGTCAATAACCGCGTTAATTCGTTTTTGTGGCTGTGCGCCACAGAATAGATTGTCGTATTAGGTTTTTGTAGCTGGGAGCAACAGACTTGATAGCCGCATAAACTTTGTTACTGTAGCTGCAAGGCAAAGAGTCAATAACCGCGTTAATTCGTCTTTTGTGGCTGTGCGCCACAGAATATATAGTCGTATTAGGTTTTTGTAGCTGGGAGCAACAGACTTGATAGCCGTATGAACTTATCTCTGTAACTGCAAGTCAACAAGTCGATAACCGCGATAATTCGTATTTTGTGGCTGTGCGCCACAGAATAGATTGTCGTATTAGGTTTTTGTAGCTGGGAGCAACAGATTTGATAGCCGTATGAACTGTTCTCTGTAGCTGCAAGGCAAAGAGTCGATAACCGCGTTTATTCGTATTTTGTGGCTGTGCGCCACAGAATAGATTGTCGTATTAGGTTTTTGTAGCTGGGAGCAACATATTTGATAGCCGTATGAACTGTTCTCTGTAGCTGCAAGGCAAAGAGTCGATAACCGCGTTATATCGTATTTTGTGGCTGTGTGCCACAGAATATAAAGTCGTATTAGGTTTTTGTAGCCATGAGCAACAGACTTGATAGCCGTATAAACTTTTCTCTGTAGCTGCAAGGCAAAGAGTCGATAACCGCGTTAATTCGTATTTTGTGGCTGTGTGCCACAGAATAGATAGTTGTATTGGGTTTTTCTAGCTGGGAGCAACATACTTGATAGCCGTATAAATTGTTTTCTGTAGCTGCAAGGCAAAGAGTCAATAACCGCGTTAATCTGTCTTTTGTGGCTGTGCGCCACATAATAAAAAGTCGTATTAGGTTTTTGTAGCTGGGAGCAACAGACTTGATAGCCGTATAAACTTTTTTCCGTAGCTGCAAGCCAATGAGTCGATAACCGCGTTAATTCGTATTTCGTGGCTGTGCGCCACAAAATAGATAGTCGTTTTAAGTCTTTGTAGCTGGGAGCAACAGACTGGATAGCCGTATGAACTTTTCTATGTAACTGCAAGCCAAAGAGTCGATAACCGCGTTAATTTGTCTTTTGTGGTTGTGCGCCACAGAATATAAAGTCGTATTCGGTTTTTGTAGCTGGGAGCAACAGACGTGATAGCCGTATGAACTGTTCTCTGTAAATGCAAGCCACAGAGTCAATAACCGCGTTAATTCGTATTTTCTGCTTGTGCACCACAGAAAAGATTGTCGTATTAGGTTTTTGTAGCTGGGAGCAACATATTTGATAGCCGTATGAACTGTTCTCTGTAGCTGCAAGGCAAAGAGTCGATAACCGCGTTATATCGTATTTTGTGGCTGTGTGCCACAGAATATAAAGTCGTATTAGGTTTTTGTAGCCATGAGCAACAGACTTGATAGCCGTATAAACTTTTCTCTGTAGCTGCAAGGCAAAGAGTCGATAACCGCGTTAATTTGTATTTTGTGGCTGTGTGCCACAGAATAGATAGTTGTATTGGGTTTTTCTAGCTGGGAGCAACATACTTGATAGCCGTATAAATTGTTTTCTGTAGCTGCAAGGCAAAGAGTCAATAACCGCGTTAATCTGTCTTTTGTGGCTGTGCGCCACATAATAAAAAGTCGTATTAGGTTTTTGTAGCTGGGAGCAACAGACTTGATAGCCGTATAAACTTTTTTCCGTAGCTGCAAGCCAATGAGTCGATAATCGCGTTAATTCGTATTTCGTGGCTGTGCGCCACAAAATAGATAGTCGTTTTAAGTCTTTGTAGCTGGGAGCAACAGACTGGATAGCCGTATGAACTTTTCTCTGTAACTGCAAGCCAAAGAGTCGATAACCGCGTTAATTTGTCTTTTGTGGCTGTGCGCCACAGAATATAAAGTCGTATTCGGTTTTTGTAGCTGGGAGCAACAGACGTGATAGCCGTATGAACTGTTCTCTGTAAATGCAAGCCACAGAGTCAATAACCGCGTTAATTCGTATTTTCTGCTTGTGCACCACAGAAAAGATTGTCGTATTAGGTTTTTATAGCTGGGAGCAACAGACTTGATAGCCGTATAAGCTTTTTTCTGTAGCTGCAAGCCAAAGAGTCGATAACCGCGTTAATTTGTCTTTTGTGGCTGTGCGCCACAGAATATAAAGTCGTATTAGGTTTTTGTAGCTGGGAGCAACAGACTTGATAGCCGTATAATTTTTTTCTGTAGCTGCAAGGCAAAGAGTCAATAACCGCGTTAAACTGTCTTTTGTGGCTGTGCGCCACAGGATGTACAGTCGTATTAGGTTTTTGTAGTTGTGAGCAACAGACTTGATAGCCGTGTGATTTGTTTTTCTGTAGCTGCAAGCCAAAGAGTCGATAACAGCGTTAATTCGTATTTTGTGGCTGTGCGCCACATAATAGATTGTCGTATTAGGTTTTTGTAGCTGCGAGCAACAGATTTGATAGCCGTATAAACTTTTTTTCTGTAGCTGCAAGGCAATAAGGTGATAACCGCGTTAATTTGTCTTTTGTGGCTGTGCGCCACAGAATATAAAGTCGTATTAGGTTTTTGTAGCCATGAGCAACAGACTTGATAGCCGTATAAACTTTTTTCTGTAGCTGCAAGGCAAAGAGTCGATAACCGCGTTAATTCGTATTTTGTGGCTGTGTGCCACAGAATAGATAGTTGTATTGGGTTTTTCTAGCTGGGATCAACATACTTGATAGCCGTATAAACTTTTTTCTGTAGCTGCAAGGCAAAGAGTCAATAACCGCGTAAATTTGTCTTTTGTGGCTGTGCGCCACTGAATATAAAGTCGTATAAGGTTTTTGTAGCCATGAGCAACTTGATAGCCGTATGAACTGTTCTCTGTAGCTGCAGGGCAAAAAGTCGATAACCGCGTTAATTCGTATGTTGTGGCTGTGCGCCACAGAATAGATTGTCGTATTAGGTTTTTGTAGCTGGGAGCAACATATTTGATAGCCGTATGAACTGTTCTCTGTAGCTGCAAGGCAAAGAGTCGATAACCGCGTTAATTCGTATTTTGTGGCTGTGCGCCACAGAATAGATTGTCGTATCAGGTTTTTGTAGCTGGGAACAACAGACTTGATAGCCGTATTAACTTTTTTCTGTAGCTGCAAAGCAAATAGTCGATAACCGCGTTAATTCGTATTTTGTGGCTGTGTGCCACAGAATAGATAGTTGTATTGGGTTTTTCTAGCTGGGAGCAACATACTTGATAACCGTATAAACTGTTCTCTGTAGCTGCAAGGCAAAGAGTCGATAACCGCGTTAATTCGTATTTTGTGGCTGTGCGCCACAGAATAGATTGTCGTATCAGGTTTTTGTAGCTGGGAACAACAGACTTGATAGCCGTATTAACTTTTTTCTGTAGCTGCAAAGCAAATAGTCGATAACCGCGTTAATTCGTATTTTGTGGCTGTGTGCCACAGAATAGATAGTTGTATTGGGTTTTTCTAGCTGGGAGCAACATACTTGATAACCGTATAAACTGTTCTCTGTAGCTGCAAGGCAAAGAGTCGATAACCGCGTTAATTCGTATTTTGTGGCTGTGCGCCACAGAATAGATTGTCGTATCAGGTTTTTGTAGCTGGGAACAACAGACTTGATAGCCGTATAAACTTTTTTCCGTAGCTGCAAGCCAATGAGTCGATAACCGCGTTAATTCGTATTTCGTGGCTGTGCGCCACAAAATAGATAGTCGTTTTAAGTCTTTGTAGCTGGGAGCAACAGACTGGATAGCCGTATGAACTTTTCTCTGTAACTGCAAGCCAAAGAGTCGATAACCGCGTTAATTTGTCTTTTGTGGCTGTGCGCCACAGAATATAAAGTCGTATTCGGTTTTTGTAGCTGGGAGCAACAGACGTGATAGCCGTATGAACTGTTCTCTGTAAATGCAAGCCACAGAGTCAATAACCGCGTTAATTCGTATTTTCTGCTTGTGCACCACAGAAAAGATTGTCGTATTAGGTTTTTGTAGCTGGGAGCAACATATTTGATAGCCGTATGAACTTTTTTCTGTAGCTGCAAAGCAAATAGTCGATAACCGCGTTAATTCGTATTTTCTGCTTGTGCACCACAGAAAAGATTGTCGTATTAGGTTTTTGTAGCTGGGAACAACAGACTTGATAGCCGTATTAACTTTTTTCTGTAGCTGCAAAGCAAATAGTCGATAACCGCGTTAATTCGTATTTTGTGGCTGTGTGCCACAGAATAGATAGTTGTATTGGGTTTTTCTAGCTGGGAGCAACATACTTGATAACCGTATAAACTGTTCTCTGTAGCTGCAAGGCAAAGAGTCGATAACCGCGTTAATTCGTATTTTGTGGCTGTGCGCCACAGAATAGATTGTCGTATCAGGTTTTTGTAGCTGGGAACAACAGACTTGATAGCCGTATAAACTTTTTTCCGTAGCTGCAAGCCAATGAGTCGATAACCGCGTTAATTCGTATTTCGTGGCTGTGCGCCACAAAATAGATAGTCGTTTTAAGTCTTTGTAGCTGGGAGCAACAGACTGGATAGCCGTATGAACTTTTCTCTGTAACTGCAAGCCAAAGAGTCGATAACCGCGTTAATTTGTCTTTTGTGGCTGTGCGCCACAGAATATAAAGTCGTATTCGGTTTTTGTAGCTGGGAGCAACAGACGTGATAGCCGTATGAACTGTTCTCTGTAAATGCAAGCCACAGAGTCAATAACCGCGTTAATTCGTATTTTCTGCTTGTGCACCACAGAAAAGATTGTCGTATTAGGTTTTTGTAGCTGGGAGCAACATATTTGATAGCCGTATGAACTGTTCTCTGTAGCTGCAAGGCAAAGAGTCGATAACCGCGTTATATCGTATTTTGTGGCTGTGTGCCACAGAATATAAAGTCGTATTAGGTTTTTGTAGCCATGAGCAACAGACTTGATAGCCGTATAAACTTTTCTCTGTAGCTGCAAGGCAAAGAGTCGATAACCGCGTTAATTCGTATTTTGTGGCTGTGTGCCACAGAATAGATAGTTGTATTGGGTTTTTCTAGCTGGGAGCACAATACTTGATAGCCGTATAAATTGTTTTCTGTAGCTGCAAGGCAAAGAGTCAATAACCGCGTTAATCTGTCTTTTGTGGCTGTGCGCCACATAATAAAAAGTCGTATTAGGTTTTTGTAGCTGGGAGCAACAGACTTGATAGCCGTATAAACTTTTTTCCGTAGCTGCAAGCCAATGAGTCGATAACCGCGTTAATTCGTATTTCGTGGCTGTGCGCCACAAAATAGATAGTCGTTTTAAGTCTTTGTAGCTGGGAGCAACAGACTGGATAGCCGTATGAACTTTTCTCTGTAACTGCAAGCCAAAGAGTCGATAACCGCGTTAATTTGTCTTTTGTGGCTGTGCGCCACAGAATATAAAGTCGTATTCGGTTTTGTAGCTGGGAGCAACAGACGTGATAGCCGTATGAACTGTTCTCTGTAAATGCAAGCCACAGAGTCAATAACCGCGTTAATTCGTATTTTCTGCTTGTGCACCACAGAAAAGATTGTCGTATTAGGTTTTTATAGCTGGGAGCAACAGACTTGATAGCCGTATACGCTTTTTTCTGTAGCTGCAAGCCAAAGAGTCGATAACCGCGTTAATTTGTCTTTTGTGGCTGTGCGCCACAGAATATAAAGTCGTATTAGGTTTTTGTAGCTGGGAGCAACAGACTTGATAGCCGTATAATTTTTTTCTGTAGCTGCAAGGCAAAGAGTCAATAACCGCGTTAAACTGTCTTTTGTGGCTGTGCGCCACAGGATGTACAGTCGTATTAGGTTTTTGTAGTTGTGAGCAACAGACTTGATAGCCGTATAAACTTTTTTTCTGTAGCTGCAAGGCAATAAGGTGATAACCGCGTTAATTTGCCTTTTGTGGCTGTGCGCCACAGAATATAAAGTCGTATTAGGTTTTTGTAGCCATGAGCAACAGACTTGATAGCCGTATAAACTTTTTTCTGTAGCTGCAAGGCAAAGAGTCGATAACCGCGTTAATTCGTATTTTGTGGCTGTGTGCCACAGAATAGATAGTTGTATTGGGTTTTTCTAGCTGGGATCAACATACTTGATAGCCGTATAAACTTTTTTCTGTAGCTGCAAGGCAAAGAGTCAATAACCGCGTAAATTTGTCTTTTGTGGCTGTGCGCCACTGAATATAAAGTCGTATAAGGTTTTTGTAGCCATGAGCAACTTGATAGCCGTATGAACTGTTCTCTGTAGCTGCAGGGCAAAAAGTCGATAACCGCGTTAATTCGTATGTTGTGGCTGTGCGCCACAGAATAGATTGTCGTATTAGGTTTTTGTAGCTGGGAGCAACATATTTGATAGCCGTATGAACTGTTCTCTGTAGCTGCAAGGCAAAGAGTCGATAACCGCGTTAATTCGTATTTTGTGGCTGTGCGCCACAGAATAGATTGTCGTATCAGGTTTTTGTAGCTGGGAACAACAGACTTGATAGCCGTATTAACTTTTTTCTGTAGCTGCAAAGCAAATAGTCGATAACCGCGTTAATTCGTATTTTGTGGCTGTGTGCCACAGAATAGATAGTTGTATTGGGTTTTTCTAGCTGGGAGCAACATACTTGATAACCGTATAAACTGTTCTCTGTAGCTGCAAGGCAAAGAGTCGATAACCGCGTTAATTCGTATTTTGTGGCTGTGCGCCACAGAATAGATTGTCGTATCAGGTTTTTGTAGCTGGGAACAACAGACTTGATAGCCGTATTAACTTTTTTCTGTAGCTGCAAAGCAAATAGTCGATAACCGCGTTAATTCGTATTTTGTGGCTGTGTGCCACAGAATAGATAGTTGTATTGGGTTTTTCTAGCTGGGAGCAACATACTTGATAGCCGTATAAACTGTTCTCTGTAGCTGCAAGGCAAAGAGTCGATAACCGCGTTAATTCGTATTTTCTGCTTGTGCACCACAGAAAAGATTGTCGTATTAGGTTTTTGTAGCTGGGAGCAACAGACTTGATAGCCGTATAAACTTTTTTCTGTAGCTGCACGGCAAAGAGTCAATAACCGCGTTAATTTGTATTTTGTGGCTGTGCGCCACAGAATATAAAGTCGTATTAGGTTTTTGTAGCTGGGAGCAACAGACTTGATAGCCGTATAATTTTTTTCTGTAGCTGCAAGGCAAAGAGTCAATAACCGCGTTAAACTGTCTTTTGTGGCTGTGCGCCACAGGATGTACAGTCGTATTAGGTTTTTGTAGTTGTGAGCAACAGACTTGATAGCCGTGTGATTTTTTTTTCTGTAACTGCAAGCCGAAAAGTCGATAACCGCGTTAATTTGTATTTCGTGGCTGTGCGCCACAGAAAAGATAGTCGTATCAGGTTCTTGTAGCTGGGAGCAACAGACTTGATAGCCGTATGAACTTTTTCCTGTAGCTGCAAGGCAAAGAGTCAATAACCGCGTTAATTTGTCTTTTGTGGCTGTGCGCCACAGAATATAAAGTCGTATTAGGTTTTTATAGCTGGGAGCAACAGACTTGATAGCCGTATAAGCTTTTTTCTGTAGCTGCAAGCCAAAGAGTCGATAACCGCGTTAATTTGTCTTTTGTGGCTGTGCGCCACAGAATATAAAGTCGTATTAGGTTTTTGTAGCTGGGAGCAACAGACTTGATAGCCGTATAAGCTTTTTTCTGTAGCTGCAAGCCAAAGAGTCGATAACAGCGTTAATTCGTATTTTGTGGCTGTGCGCCACAGAATATATAGTCGTATTAGGTTCTTGTAGCTGTGAGCAACACACTTGGTAGCCGTATAAGCTTTTCTCTGTAGCTGCAAGCCAAAGAGTCGATAACAGCGTTAATTCGTATTTTGTGGCTGTGCGCCACATAATAGATTGTCGTATTAGGTTTTTGTAGCTGCGAGCAACAGATTTGATAGCCGTATAAACTTTTTTTTCTGTAGCTGCAAGGCAATAAGGTGATAACCGCGTTAATTTGTCTTTTGTGGCTGTGCGCCACAGAATATAAAGTCGTATTAGGTTTTTGTAGCCATGAGCAACAGACTTGATAGCCGTATAAACTTTTTTCTGTAGCTGCAAGGCAAAGAGTCGATAACCGCGTTAATTCGTATTTTGTGGCTGTGTGCCACAGAATAGATTGTCGTATCAGGTTTTTGTAGCTGGGAACAACAGACTTGATAGCCGTATTAACTTTTTTCTGTAGCTGCAAAGCAAATAGTCGATAACCGCGTTAATTCGTATTTTGTGGCTGTGTGCCACAGAATAGATAGTTGTATTGGGTTTTTCTAGCTGGGAGCAACATACTTGATAACCGTATAAACTGTTCTCTGTAGCTGCAAGGCAAAGAGTCGATAACCGCGTTAATTCGTATTTTGTGGCTGTGCGCCACAGAATAGATTGTCGTATCAGGTTTTTGTAGCTGGGAACAACAGACTTGATAGCCGTATAAACTTTTTTCCGTAGCTGCAAGCCAATGAGTCGATAACCGCGTTAATTCGTATTTCGTGGCTGTGCGCCACAAAATAGATAGTCGTTTTAAGTCTTTGTAGCTGGGAGCAACAGACTGGATAGCCGTATGAACTTTTCTCTGTAACTGCAAGCCAAAGAGTCGATAACCGCGTTAATTTGTCTTTTGTGGCTGTGCGCCACAGAATATAAAGTCGTATTCGGTTTTTGTAGCTGGGAGCAACAGACGTGATAGCCGTATGAACTGTTCTCTGTAAATGCAAGCCACAGAGTCAATAACCGCGTTAATTCGTATTTTCTGCTTGTGCACCACAGAAAAGATTGTCGTATTAGGTTTTTGTAGCTGGGAGCAACTTATTTGATAGCCGTATGAACTTTTTTCTGTAGCTGCAAAGCAAATAATCGATAACCGCGTTAATTCATATTTTCTGCTTGTGCACCACAGAAAAGATTGTCGTATTAGGTTTTTGTAGCTGGGAACAACAGACTTGATAGCCGTATTAACTTTTTTCTGTAGCTGCAAAGCAAATAGTCGATAACCGCGTTAATTCATATTTTGTGGCTGTGTGCCACAGAATAGATAGTTGTATTGGGTTTTTCTAGCTGGGAGCAACATACTTGATAACCGTATAAACTGTTCTCTGTAGCTGCAAGGCAAAGAGTCGATAACCCCGTTAATTCATATTTTGTGGCTGTGCGCCACAGAATAGATTGTCGTATCAGGTTTTTGTAGCTGGGAACAACAGACTTGATAGCCGTATAAACTTTTTTTCCGTAGCTGCAAGCCAATGAGTCGATAACCGCGTTAATTCGTATTTCGTGGCTGTGCGCCACAAAATAGATAGTCGTTTTAAGTCTTTGTAGCTGGGAGCAACAGACTGGATAGCCGTATGAACTTTTCTCTGTAACTGCAAGCCAAAGAGTCGATAACCGCGTTAATTTGTCTTTTGTGGCTGTGCGCCACAGAATATAAAGTCGTATTCGGTTTTTGTAGCTGGGAGCAACAGACGTGATAGCCGTATGAACTGTTCTCTGTAAATGCAAGCCACAGAGTCAATAACCGCGTTAATTCGTATTTTCTGCTTGTGCACCACAGAAAAGATTGTCGTATTAGGTTTTTGTAGCTGGGAGCAACATATTTGATAGCCGTATGAACTGTTCTCTGTAGCTGCAAGGCAAAGAGTCGATAACCGCGTTATATCGTATTTTGTGGCTGTGTGCCACAGAATATAAAGTCGTATTAGGTTTTTGTAGCCATGAGCAACAGACTTGATAGCCGTATAAACTTTTCTCTGTAGCTGCAAGGCAAAGAGTCGATAACCGCGTTAATTCGTATTTTGTGGCTGTGTGCCACAGAATAGATAGTTGTATTGGGTTTTTCTAGCTGGGAGCACAATACTTGATAGCCGTATAAATTGTTTTCTGTAGCTGCAAGGCAAAGAGTCAATAACCGCGTTAATCTGTCTTTTGTGGCTGTGCGCCACATAATAAAAAGTCGTATTAGGTTTTTGTAGCTGGGAGCAACAGACTTGATAGCCGTATAAACTTTTTTTTCCGTAGCTGCAAGCCAATGAGTCGATAACCGCGTTAATTCGTATTTCGTGGCTGTGCGCCACAAAATAGATAATCGTTTTAAGTCTTTGTAGCTGGGAGCAACAGACTGGATAGCCGTATGAACTTTTCTCTGTAACTGCAAGCCAAAGAGTCGATAACCGCGTTAATTTGTCTTTTGTGGCTGTGCGCCACAGAATATAAAGTCGTATTCGGTTTTTGTAGCTGGGAGCAACAGACGTGATAGCCGTATGAACTGTTCTCTGTAAATGCAAGCCACAGAGTCAATAACCGCGTTAATTTGTATTTTCTGCTTGTGCACCACAGAAAAGATTGTCGTATTAGGTTTTTATAGCTGGGAGCAACAGACTTGATAGCCGTATAAGCTTTTTTCTGTAGCTGCAAGCCAAAGAGTCGATAACCGCGTTAATTTGTCTTTTGTGGCTGTGCGCCACAGAATATAAAGTCGTATTAGGTTTTTGTAGCTGGGAGCAACAGACTTGATAGCCGTATAATTTTTTTCTGTAGCTGCAAGGCAAAGAGTCAATAACCGCGTTAATTCGTCTTTTGTGGCTGTGCGCCACAGGATGTACAGTCGTATTAGGTTTTTGTAGTTGTGAGCAACAGACTTGATAGCCGTGTGATTTTTTTTTCTGTAGCTGCAAGCCAAAGAGTCGATAACAGCGTTAATTCGTATTTTGTGGCTGTGCGCCACATAATAGATTGTCGTATTAGGTTTTTGTAGCTGCGAGCAACAGATTTGATAGCCGTATAAACTTTTTTTCTGTAGCTGCAAGGCAATAAGGTGATAACCGCGTTAATTTGCCTTTTGTGGCTGTGCGCCACAGAATATAAAGTCGTATTAGGTTTTTGTAGCCATGAGCAACAGACTTGATAGCCGTATAAACTTTTTTCTGTAGCTGCAAGGCAAAGAGTCGATAACCGCGTTAATTCGTATTTTGTGGCTGTGTGCCACAGAATAGATAGTTGTATTGGGTTTTTCTAGCTGGGATCAACATACTTGATAGCCGTATAAACTTTTTTCTGTAGCTACAAGGCAAAGAGTCAATAACCGCGTAAATTTGTCTTTTGTGGCTGTGCGCCACTGAATATAAAGTCGTATAAGGTTTTTGTAGCCATGAGCAACTTGATAGCCGTATGAACTGTTCTCTGTAGCTGCAGGGCAAAAAGTCGATAACCGCGTTAATTCGTATGTTGTGGCTGTGCGCCACAGAATAGATTGTCGTATTAGGTTTTTGTAGCTGGGAGCAACATATTTGATAGCCGTATGAACTGTTCTCTGTAGCTGCAAGGCAAAGAGTCGATAACCGCGTTAATTCGTATTTTGTGGCTGTGCGCCACAGAATAGATTGTCGTATCAGGTTTTTGTAGCTGGGAACAACAGACTTGATAGCCGTATTAACTTTTTTCTGTAGCTGCAAAGCAAATAGTCGATAACCGCGTTAATTCGTATTTTGTGGCTGTGTGCCACAGAATAGATAGTTGTATTGGGTTTTTCTAGCTGGGAGCAACATACTTGATAACCGTATAAACTGTTCTCTGTAGCTGCAAGGCAAAGAGTCGATAACCGCGTTAATTCGTATTTTGTGGCTGTGCGCCACAGAATAGATTGTCGTATCAGGTTTTTGTAGCTGGGAACAACAGACTTGATAGC
Organism: Litoditis marina; assembly: GCA_964036275.1. Classification (NCBI taxonomy): domain Eukaryota; kingdom Metazoa; phylum Nematoda; class Chromadorea; order Rhabditida; family Rhabditidae; genus Litoditis; species Litoditis marina. Next base: position 76,174 of record CAXIWQ010000254.1, read on the forward strand.
CGTATTAACTTTTTTCTGTAGCTGCAAAGCAAATAGTCGATAACCGCGTTAATTCGTATTTTGTGGCTGTGTGCCACAGAATAGATAGTTGTATTGGGTTTTTCTAGCTGGGAGCAACATACTTGATAGCCGTATAAACTGTTCTCTGTAGCTGCAAGGCAAAGAGTCGATAACCGCGTTAATTCGTATTTTCTGCTTGTGCACCACAGAAAAGATTGTCGTATTAGGTTTTTGTAGCTGGGAGCAACAGACTTGATAGCCGTATAAACTTTTTTCTGTAGCTGCACGGCAAAGAGTCAATAACCGCGTTAATTTGTATTTTGTGGCTGTGCGCCACAGAATATAAAGTCGTATTAGGTTTTTGTAGCTGGGAGCAACAGACTTGATAGCCGTATAATTTTTTTCTGTAGCTGCAAGGCAAAGAGTCAATAACCGCGTTAAACTGTCTTTTGTGGCTGTGCGCCACAGGATGTACAGTCGTATTAGGTTTTTGTAGTTGTGAGCAACAGACTTGATAGCCGTGTGATTTTTTTTTCTGTAACTGCAAGCCGAAAAGTCGATAACCGCGTTAATTTGTATTTCGTGGCTGTGCGCCACAGAAAAGATAGTCGTATCAGGTTCTTGTAGCTGGGAGCAACAGACTTGATAGCCGTATGAACTTTTTCCTGTAGCTGCAAGGCAAAGAGTCAATAACCGCGTTAATTTGTCTTTTGTGGCTGTGCGCCACAGAATATAAAGTCGTATTAGGTTTTTATAGCTGGGAGCAACAGACTTGATAGCCGTATAAGCTTTTTTCTGTAGCTGCAAGCCAAAGAGTCGATAACCGCGTTAATTTGTCTTTTGTGGCTGTGCGCCACAGAATATAAAGTCGTATTAGGTTTTTGTAGCTGGGAGCAACAGACTTGATAGCCGTATAAGCTTTTTTCTGTAGCTGCAAGCCAAAGAGTCGATAACAGCGTTAATTCGTATTTTGTGGCTGTGCGCCACAGAATATATAGTCGTATTAGGTTCTTGTAGCTGTGAGCAACACACTTGGTAGCCGTATAAGCTTTTCTCTGTAGCTGCAAGCCAAAGAGTCGATAACAGCGTTAATTCGTATTTTGTGGCTGTGCGCCACATAATAGATTGTCGTATTAGGTTTTTGTAGCTGCGAGCAACAGATTTGATAGCCGTATAAACTTTTTTTTCTGTAGCTGCAAGGCAATAAGGTGATAACCGCGTTAATTTGTCTTTTGTGGCTGTGCGCCACAGAATATAAAGTCGTATTAGGTTTTTGTAGCCATGAGCAACAGACTTGATAGCCGTATAAACTTTTTTCTGTAGCTGCAAGGCAAAGAGTCGATAACCGCGTTAATTCGTATTATGTGGCTGTGTGCCACAGAATAGATAGTTGTATTGGGTTTTTCTAGCTGGGAGCAACATACTTGATAGCCGTATAAACTTTTTTCTGTAGCTGCAAGGCAAAGAGTCAATAACCGCGTAAATTTGTCTTTTGTGGCTGTGCGCCACTGAATATAAAGTCGTATAAGGTTTTTGTAGCCATGAGCAACTTGATAGCCGTATGAACTGTTCTCTGTAGCTGCAGGGCAAAAAGTCGATAACCGCGTTAATTCGTATGTTGTGGCTGTGCGCCACAGAATAGATTGTCGTATTAGGTTTTTGTAGCTGGGAGCAACATATTTGATAGCCGTATGAACTGTTCTCTGTAGCTGCAAGGCAAAGAGTCGATAACCGCGTTAATTCGTATTTTGTGGCTGTGCGCCACAGAATAGATTGTCGTATCAGGTTTTTGTAGCTGGGAACAACAGACTTGATAGCCGTATTAACTTTTTTCTGTAGCTGCAAAGCAAATAGTCGATAACCGCGTTAATTCGTATTTTGTGGCTGTGTGCCACAGAATAGATAGTTGTATTGGGTTTTTCTAGCTGGGAGCAACATACTTGATAGCCGTATAAACTGTTCTCTGTAGCTGCAAGGCAAAGAGTCGATAACCGCGTTAATTCGTATTTTGTGGCTGTGCGCCACAGAATAGATTGTCGTATCAGGTTTTTGTAGCTGGGAACAACAGACTTGATAGCCGTATTAACTTTTTTCTGTAGCTGCAAAGCAAATAGTCGATAACCGCGTTAATTCGTATTTTGTGGCTGTGCGCCACAGAATAGATAGTCGTATTAGGTTTTTGTAGCTGGGAGCAACATACTTGATAGCCGTATAAACTTTTTTCTGTAGCTGCAAAGAGTCAATAACCGCGTTAATTTGTCTTTTGTGGCTGTGCGCCACAGAATATAAAGTCGTATTAGGTTTTTGTAGCCATGAGCAACAGACTTGATAGCCGTATAAACTTTTTTCTGTAGCTGCAAGGCAAAGAGTCGATAACCGCGTTAATTCGTATTTTGTGGCTGTGTGCCACAGAATAGATAGTTGTATTGGGTTTTTCTAGCTGGGAGCAACATACTTGATAGCCGTATAAACTTTTTTCCGTAGCTGCAAGCCAATGAGTCGATAACCGCGTTAATTCGTATTTCGTGGCTGTGCGCCACAGAATAGATTGTCGTATTTTGTTTTTGTAGTTGGAAGCAACAGACTTGATAGCCGTATGATTTTTTTTGTAGCTGCAAGTCAAAATGTCAATAACCGCGTTAATTCGTCTTTGTGGCTGTGCGCCACAGAATAGATTGTCGTATTAGGTTTTTGTAGCTGGGAGCAACAGATTTGATAGCCGTATGAAATGTTCTCTGTAACTGCGAGGCAAAGAGTCAATAACCGCGTTAATTCGTCTTTTGTGGCTGTGCGCCACAGAATATATAGTCGTATTAGGTTTTTGTAGCTGGGAGCAACAGACTTGATAGCCGTATGAACTTTTCTCTTTAGCTGCAGACCAACAAGTCGATAACCGCGATAATTCGTATTTTGTGGCTGTGCGCCACAGAATAGATTGTCGTATTAGGTTTTTGTAGCTGGGAGCAACAGATTTGATAGCCGTATGAACTGTTCTCTGTAGCTGCAAGGCAAAGAGTCGATACCCGCGTTAATTCGTATTTTGTGGCTGTGCGCCACAGAATAGTATTAGGTTTTTGTAGCTGGGAGCAACATACTTGATAGCCGTATAACCTTTTTCCTGTAGCTGCACGGCAAAGAGTCAATAACCGCGTTAATTTGTCTTTTGTGGCTGTGCGCCACAGAATATAAAGTCGTATTAGGTTTTCGTAGCTGGGAGCAACAGACTTGATAGCCGTATGAACTTTTTTCTGTAGCTGCAAGGCAAAGAGGTAATAACCGCGTTAATTTGTCTTTTGTGGCTGTGCGCCACAGAATAGATTGTCGTATCAGGTTTTTGTAGCTGGGAGCAACAGACTTGATAGCCGTATGAACTTTTCTCTGTAGCTGCAAGCCAACAAGTCGATAACCGCGATAATTCGTATTTTGTGGCTGTGCGCCACAGAATAGATTGTCGTATTGGGTTTTTGTAGCTGGGAGCAACAGATTTGATAGCCGTATGAATTGTTCTCTGTAGCTGCAAGGCAAAGAGTCGATAACCGCGTTAATTCGTATTTTGTGGCTGTGCGCCATAGAATAGATAGTCGTATTAGGTTTTTGTAGCTGGGAGCAACATACTTGATAGCCGTATAACCTTTTCCCTGTAGCTGCACGGCAAAGAGTCAATAACCGCGTTAATTTGTCTTTTGTGGCTGTGCGCCACAGAATACAAAGTCGTATTAGGTTTTTGTAGCTGGGAGCAACAGACTTGATAGCCGTATGAACTTCTTTCTGTAGCTGCAAGGCAAAGAGGTAATAACCGCGTTAATTTGTCTTTTGTGGCTGTGCGCCTTAGAATAGATTGTCGTATCAGGTTTTCGTAGCTGGGAGCAACAGACTTGATAGCCGTATGAACTTTTTTCTGTAGCTGCAAGGCAAAGAGGTAATAACCGCGATAATTTGTCTTTTGTGGCTGTGCGCCACAGGATATAAAGTCGTATTAGGTTTTTGTAGCCATGAGCAACAGACTTGAAAGCCGTATAAACTTTTCTTCTGTAGCTGCAAGGCAAAGAGTCGATAACCACGTTAATTCGTATTTTGTGGCGGTGCGCCACAGAATAGATTGTCGTATTAGGTTTTTGTAGCTGGGAGCAACAGATTTGATAGCCGTATAAACTTTTTTCTGTAGCTGCTAGGCAAAGAGTCGATAACCGCGTTAATTCGTATTTTGTGGCTGTGCGCCACAGAATAGATTGTCGTATTAGGTTTTTGTAGCTGGGAGCAACAGATTTGATAGCCGTATGAAATGTTCTCTGTAACTGCAAGGCAAAGAGTCAATAACCGCGTTAATTTGTATTTTGTGGCTGTGCGCCACAGAATATAAAGTCGTATTATGTTTTTGTAGTTGGGAGCAACAGACTTGATAGCCGTATGATTTTTTTTGTAGCTGCAAGTCAAAATGTCGATAACCGCGTTAATTCGTTTTTGTGGCTGTGCGCCACAGAATAGATTGTCGTATTAGGTTTTTGTAGCTGGGAGCAACAGACTTGATAGCCGTATTAACTTTTTTCTGTAGCTGCAAAGCAAACAGTCGATAACCGCGTTAATTCGTATTTTGTGGCTGTGCGCCACAGAATAGATAGTCGTATTAGGTTTTTGTAGCTGGGAGCAACATACTTGATAGCCGTATAAACTTTTTTCTGTAGCTGCACGGCAAAGAGTCAATAACTGCGTTAATTTGTCTTTTGTGGCTGTGCGCCACAGAATATAAAGTCGTATTAGGTTTTTGTAGCCATGAGCAACAGACTTGATAGCCGTATAAACTTTTTTCTGTAGCTGCAAGGCAAAGAGGTAATAACCGCGTTAATTTGTCTTTTGTGGCTGTGCGCCACAGAATAGATTGTCGTATCAGGTTTTTGTAGCTGGGAGCAACAGACTTGATAGCCGTATGAACTTTTCTCTGTAGCTGCAAGCCAACAAGTCGATAACCGCGATAATTCGTATTTTGTGGCTGTGCGCCACAGAAAAGATTGTCGTAATAGGTTTTTGTAGCTGGGAGCAACAGATTTGATAGCCGTATGGAATGTTCTCTGTAGCTGCAAGGCAAAGAGTCGATAACCGCGTTAATTCGTATTTTGTGGCTGTGCGCCACAGAATAGTATTAGGTTTTTGTAGCTGGGAGCAACATACTTGATAGCCGTATAACTTTTTTCCTGTAGCTGCACGGCAAAGAGTCAATAACCGCGTTAATTTGTCTTTTGTGGCTGTGCGCCACAGAATATAAAGTCGAATTAGGTTTTCGTAGCTGGGAGCAACAGACTTGATAGCCGTATGAACTTTTTTCTGTAGCTGCAAGGCAAAGAGGTAATAACCGCGTTAATTTGTCTTTTGTGGCTGTGCGCCACAGAATAGATTGTCGTATCAGGTTTTTGTAGCTGGGAGCAACAGACTTGATAGCCGTATGAACTTTTCTCTGTAGCTGCAAGCCAACAAGTCGATAACCGCGATAATTCGTATTTTGTGGCTGTGCGCCACAGAATAGTATTAGGTTTTTGTAGCTGGGAGCAACATACTTGATAGCCGTATAACCTTTTTCCTGTAGCTGCACGGCAAAGAGTCAATAACCGCGTTAATTTGTCTTTTGTGGCTGTGCGCCACAGAATATAAAGTCGTATTAGGTTTTCGTAGCTGGGAGCAACAGACTTGATAGCCGTATGAACTTTTTTCTGTAGCTGCAAGGCAAAGAGGTAATAACCGCGTTAATTTGTCTTTTGTGGCTGTGCGCCACAGAATAGATTGTCGTATCAGGTTTTTGTAGCTGGGAGCAACAGACTTGATAGCCGTATGAACTTTTCTCTGTAGCTGCAAGCCAACAAGTCGATAACCGCGATAATTCGTATTTTGTGGCTGTGCGCCACAGAAAAGATTGTCGTATTAGGTTTTTGTAGCTGGGAGCAACAGATTTGATAGCCGTATGAACTGTTCTCTGTAGCTGCAAGGCAAAGAGTCGATAACCGCGTTAATTCGTATTTTGTGGCTGTGCGCCACAGAATAGTATTAGGTTTTTGTAGCTTGGAGCAACATACTTGATAGCCGTATAACCTTTTTCCTGTAGCTGCACGGCAAAAAGTCAATAACCGCGTTAATTTGTCTTTTGTGGCTGTGCGCCACAGAATATAAAGTCGAATTAGGTTTTCGTAGCTGGGAGCAACAGACTTGATATCCGTATAAACTTTTCTCTGTAGCTGCAAGCCAACAAGTCGATAACCGCGATAATTCGTATTTTGTGGCTGTGCGCCACAGAATAGATTGTCGTATTAGGTTTTTGTAGCTGGGAGCAACAGATTTGATAGCCGTATGAACTGTTCTCTGTAGCTGCAAGGCAAAGAGGTAATAACCGCGTTAATTTGTCTTTTGTGGCTGTGCGCCTTAGAATAGATTGTCGTATCAGGTTTTTGTAGCTGGGAGCAACAGACTTGATAGCCGTATGAACTTTTTTCTGTAGCTGCAAGGCAAAGAGGTAATAACCGCGTTAATTTGTCTTTTGTGGCTGTGCGCCACAGGATATAAAGTCGCATTAGGTTTTTGTAGCCATGAGCAACAGACTTGAAAGCCGTATAAACTTTTTTTCTGTAGCTGCAAGGCAAAGAGTCGATAACCACGTTAGTTCGTATTTTGTGGCTGTGCGCCACAGATTAGATTGTCGTATTAGGTTTTTGTAGCTGGGAGCAACAGATTTGATAGCCGTATGAAATGTTCTCTGTAACTGCAAGGCAAAGAGTCAATAACCGCGTTAATTTGTATTTTGTGGCTGTGCGCCACAGGATATAAAGTCGTATTAGGTTTTTGTAGCCATGAGCAACAGACTTGATAGCCGTATAAACTTTTTTCTGTAGCTGCAAGGCAAAGAGTCGATAACCGCGTAAATTCGTATTTTGTGGCTGTGCGCCACAGAATAGATTGTCGTATTAGGTTTTTGTAGCTGGGAGCAACAGACTTGATAGCCGTATGAACTTTTCTCTGTAGCTGCAAGCCAACAAGTCGATAACCGCGTTAATTCGTATTTTGTGGCTGTGCGCCACAGAAAAGATTGTCATATTAGGTTTTTGTAGCTGGGAGCAACAGATTTGATAGCCGTATGAACTGTTCTCTGTAGCTGCAAAGCAAAGAGTCGATAACCGCGTTAATTCGTATTTTGTGGCTGTGCGCCACAGAATATATAGTCGTATTAGGTTTTTGTAGCTGGGAGCAACAGACTTGATAGCCGTATGAACTGTTCTCTGTAGCTGCAAGGCAAAGAGTCGATACCCGCGTTAATTCGTATTTTGTGGCTGTGCGCCACAGAATAGTATTAGGTTTTTGTAGCTGGGAGCAACATACTTGATAGCCGTATAACCTTTTTCCTGTAGCTGCACGGCAAAGAGTCAATAACCGCGTTAATTTGTCTTTTGTGGCTGTGCGCCACAGAATACAAAGTCGTATTAGGTTTTTGTAGCTGGGAGCAACAGACTTGATAGCCGTATGAACTTCTTTCTGTAGCTGCAAGCCAACAAGTCGATAACCGCGATAATTCGTATTTTGTGGCTGTGCGCCACAGAATAGATTGTCGTATTGGGTTTTTGTAGCTGGGAGCAACAGATTTGATAGCCGTATGAACTGTTCTCTGTAGCTGCAAGGCAAAGAGTCGATAACCGCGTTAATTCGTATTTTGTGGCTGTGCGCCACAGAATAGATAGTCGTATTAGGTTTTTGTAGCTGGGAGCAACAGATTTGATAGCCGTATGAACTGTTCTCTGTAGCTGCAAGGCAAAGAGTCGATAACCGCGTTAATTCGTATTTTGTGGCTGTGCGCCACAGAATAGATAGTCGTATTAGGTTTTTGTAGCTGGGAGCAACATACTTGATAGCCGTATAACCTTTTCCCTGTAGCTGCACGGCAAAGAGTCAATAACCGCGTTAATTTGTCTTTTGTGGCTGTGCGCCACAGAATACAAAGTCGTATTAGGTTTTTGTAGCTGGGAGCAACAGACTTGATAGCCGTATGAACTTTTTTCTGTAGCTGCAAGGCAAAGAGGTAATAACCGCGATAATTTGTCTTTTGTGGCTGTGCGCCACAGGATATAAAGTCGTATTAGGTTTTTGTAGCCATGAGCAACAGACTTGAAAGCCGTATAAACTTTTCTTCTGTAGCTGCAAGGCAAAGAGTCGATAACCACGTTAATTCGTATTTTGTGGCGGTGCGCCACAGAATAGATTGTCGTATTAGGTTTTTGTAGCTGGGAGCAACAGATTTGATAGCCGTATAAACTTTTTTCTGTAGCTGCTAGGCAAAGAGTCGATAACCGCGTTAATTCGTATTTTGTGGCTGTGCGCCACAGAATAGATTGTCGTATTAGGTTTTTGTAGCTGGGAGCAACAGATTTGATAGCCGTATGAAATGTTCTCTGTAACTGCAAGGCAAAGAGTCAATAACCGCGTTAATTTGTATTTTGTGGCTGTGCGCCACAGAATATAAAGTCGTATTATGTTTTTGTAGTTGGGAGCAACAGACTTGATAGCCGTATGATTTTTTTTGTAGCTGCAAGTCAAAATGTCGATAACCGCGTTAATTCGTTTTTGTGGCTGTGCGCCACAGAATAGATTGTCGTATTAGGTTTTTGTAGCTGGGAGCAACAGACTTGATAGCCGTATTAACTTTTTTCTGTAGCTGCAAAGCAAACAGTCGATAACCGCGTTAATTCGTATTTTGTGGCTGTGCGCCACAGAATAGATAGTCGTATTAGGTTTTTTGTAGCTGGGAGCAACATACTTGATAGCCGTATAAACTTTTTTCTGTAGCTGCACGGCAAAGAGTCAATAACCGCGTTAATTTGTCTTTTGTGGCTGTGCGCCACAGAATATAAAGTCGTATTAGGTTTTTGTAGCCATGAGCAACAGACTTGATAGCCGTATAAACTTTTTTCTGTAGCTGCAAGGCAAAGAGGTAATAACCGCGTTAATTTGTCTTTTGTGGCTGTGCGCCACAGAATAGATTGTCGTATCAGGTTTTTGTAGCTGGGAGCAACAGACTTGATAGCCGTATGAACTTTTCTCTGTAGCTGCAAGCCAACAAGTCGATAACCGCGATAATTCGTATTTTGTGGCTGTGCGCCACAGAATAGATTGTCGTAATAGGTTTTTGTAGCTGGGAGCAACAGATTTGATAGCCGTATGGAATGTTCTCTGTAGCTGCAAGGCAAAGAGTCGATAACCGCGTTAATTCGTATTTTGTGGCTGTGCGCCACAGAATAGTATTAGGTTTTTGTAGCTGGGAGCAACATACTTGATAGCCGTATAACCTTTTTCCTGTAGCTGCACGGCAAAGAGTCAATAACCGCGTTAATTTGTCTTTTGTGGCTGTGCGCCACAGAATATAAAGTCGTATTAGGTTTTCGTAGCTGGGAGCAACAGACTTGATAGCCGTATGAACTTTTTTCTGTAGCTGCAAGGCAAAGAGGTAATAACCGCGTTAATTTGTCTTTTGTGGCTGTGCGCCACAGAATAGATTGTCGTATCAGGTTTTTGTAGCTGGGAGCAACAGACTTGATAGCCGTATGAACTTTTCTCTGTAGCTGCAAGCCAACAAGTCGATAACCGCGATAATTCGTATTTTGTGGCTGTGCGCCACAGAATAGATTGTCGTATTGGGTTTTTGTAGCTGGGAGCAACAGATTTGATAGCCGTATGAATTGTTCTCTGTAGCTGCAAGGCAAAGAGTCGATAACCGCGTTAATTCGTATTTTGTGGCTGTGCGCCATAGAATAGATAGTCGTATTAGGTTTTTGTAGCTGGGAGCAACATACTTGATAGCCGTATAACCTTTTCCCTGTAGCTGCACGGCAAAGAGTCAATAACCGCGTTAATTTGTCTTTTGTGGCTGTGCGCCACAGAATACAAAGTCGTATTAGGTTTTTGTAGCTGGGAGCAACAGACTTGATAGCCGTATGAACTTCTTTCTGTAGCTGCAAGGCAAAGAGGTAATAACCGCGTTAATTTGTCTTTTGTGGCTGTGCGCCTTAGAATAGATTGTCGTATCAGGTTTTCGTAGCTGGGAGCAACAGACTTGATAGCCGTATGAACTTTTTTCTGTAGCTGCAAGGCAAAGAGGTAATAACCGCGATAATTTGTCTTTTGTGGCTGTGCGCCACAGGATATAAAGTCGTATTAGGTTTTTGTAGCCATGAGCAACAGACTTGAAAGCCGTATAAACTTTTCTTCTGTAGCTGCAAGGCAAAGAGTCGATAACCACGTTAATTCGTATTTTGTGGCTGTGCGCCACAGAATAGATTGTCGTATTAGGTTTTTGTAGCTGGGAGCAACAGATTTGATAGCCGTATAAACTTTTTTCTGTAGCTGCTAGGCAAAGAGTCGATAACCGCGTTAATTCGTATTTTGTGGCTGTGCGCCACAGAATAGATTGTCGTATTAGGTTTTTGTAGCTGGGAGCAACAGATTTGATAGCCGTATGAAATGTTCTCTGTAACTGCAAGGCAAAGAGTCAATAACCGCGTTAATTTGTATTTTGTGGCTGTGCGCCACAGAATATAAAGTCGTATTATGTTTTTGTAGTTGGGAGCAACAGACTTGATAGCCGTATGATTTTTTTTGTAGCTGCAAGTCAAAATGTCGATAACCGCGTTAATTCGTTTTTGTGGCTGTGCGCCACAGAATAGATTGTCGTATTAGGTTTTTGTAGCTGGGAGCAACAGACTTGATAGCCGTATTAACTTTTTTCTGTAGCTGCAAAGCAAACAGTCGATAACCGCGTTAATTCGTATTTTGTGGCTGTGCGCCACAGAATAGATAGTCGTATTAGGTTTTTGTAGCTGGGAGCAACATACTTGATAGCCGTATAAACTTTTTTCTGTAGCTGCACGGCAAAGAGTCAATAACTGCGTTAATTTGTCTTTTGTGGCTGTGCGCCACAGAATATAAAGTCGTATTAGGTTTTTGTAGCCATGAGCAACAGACTTGATAGCCGTATAAACTTTTTTCTGTAGCTGCAAGGCAAAGAGGTAATAACCGCGTTAATTTGTCTTTTGTGGCTGTGCGCCACAGAATAGATTGTCGTATCAGGTTTTTGTAGCTGGGAGCAACAGACTTGATAGCCGTATGAACTTTTCTCTGTAGCTGCAAGCCAACAAGTCGATAACCGCGATAATTCGTATTTTGTGGCTGTGCGCCACAGAAAAGATTGTCGTAATAGGTTTTTGTAGCTGGGAGCAACAGATTTGATAGCCGTATGGAATGTTCTCTGTAGCTGCAAGGCAAAGAGTCGATAACCGCGTTAATTCGTATTTTGTGGCTGTGCGCCACAGAATAGTATTAGGTTTTTGTAGCTGGGAGCAACATACTTGATAGCCGTATAACTTTTTTCCTGTAGCTGCACGGCAAAGAGTCAATAACCGCGTTAATTTGTCTTTTGTGGCTGTGCGCCACAGAATATAAAGTCGAATTAGGTTTTCGTAGCTGGGAGCAACAGACTTGATAGCCGTATGAACTTTTTTCTGTAGCTGCAAGGCAAAGAGGTAATAACCGCGTTAATTTGTCTTTTGTGGCTGTGCGCCACAGAATAGATTGTCGTATCAGGTTTTTGTAGCTGGGAGCAACAGACTTGATAGCCGTATGAACTTTTCTCTGTAGCTGCAAGCCAACAAGTCGATAACCGCGATAATTCGTATTTTGTGGCTGTGCGCCACAGAATAGTATTAGGTTTTTGTAGCTGGGAGCAACATACTTGATAGCCGTATAACCTTTTTCCTGTAGCTGCACGGCAAAGAGTCAATAACCGCGTTAATTTGTCTTTTGTGGCTGTGCGCCACAGAATATAAAGTCGTATTAGGTTTTCGTAGCTGGGAGCAACAGACTTGATAGCCGTATGAACTTTTTTCTGTAGCTGCAAGGCAAAGAGGTAATAACCGCGTTAATTTGTCTTTTGTGGCTGTGCGCCACAGAATAGATTGTCGTATCAGGTTTTTGTAGCTGGGAGCAACAGACTTGATAGCCGTATGAACTTTTCTCTGTAGCTGCAAGCCAACAAGTCGATAACCGCGATAATTCGTATTTTGTGGCTGTGCGCCACAGAAAAGATTGTCGTATTAGGTTTTTGTAGCTGGGAGCAACAGATTTGATAGCCGTATGAACTGTTCTCTGTAGCTGCAAGGCAAAGAGTCGATAACCGCGTTAATTCGTATTTTGTGGCTGTGCGCCACAGAATAGTATTAGGTTTTTGTAGCTTGGAGCAACATACTTGATAGCCGTATAACCTTTTTCCTGTAGCTGCACGGCAAAAAGTCAATAACCGCGTTAATTTGTCTTTTGTGGCTGTGCGCCACAGAATATAAAGTCGAATTAGGTTTTCGTAGCTGGGAGCAACAGACTTGATATCCGTATAAACTTTTCTCTGTAGCTGCAAGCCAACAAGTCGATAACCGCGATAATTCGTATTTTGTGGCTGTGCGCCACAGAATAGATTGTCGTATTAGGTTTTTGTAGCTGGGAGCAACAGATTTGATAGCCGTATGAACTGTTCTCTGTAGCTGCAAGGCAAAGAGGTAATAACCGCGTTAATTTGTCTTTTGTGGCTGTGCGCCTTAGAATAGATTGTCGTATCAGGTTTTTGTAGCTGGGAGCAACAGACTTGATAGCCGTATGAACTTTTTTCTGTAGCTGCAATGCAAAGAGGTAATAACCGCGTTAATTTGTCTTTTGTGGCTGTGCGCCACAGGATATAAAGTCGCATTAGGTTTTTGTAGCCATGAGCAACAGACTTGAAAGCCGTATAAACTTTTTTTCTGTAGCTGCAAGGCAAAGAGTCGATAACCACGTTAGTTCGTATTTTGTGGCTGTGCGCCACAGATTAGATTGTCGTATTAGGTTTTTGTAGCTGGGAGCAACAGATTTGATAGCCGTATGAAATGTTCTCTGTAACTGCAAGGCAAAGAGTCAATAACCGCGTTAATTTGTATTTTGTGGCTGTGCGCCACAGGATATAAAGTCGTATTAGGTTTTTGTAGCCATGAGCAACAGACTTGATAGCCGTATAAACTTTTTTCTGTAGCTGCAAGGCAAAGAGTCGATAACCGCGTAAATTCGTATTTTGTGGCTGTGCGCCACAGAATAGATTGTCGTATTAGGTTTTTGTAGCTGGGAGCAACAGACTTGATAGCCGTATGAACTTTTCTCTGTAGCTGCAAGCCAACAAGTCGATAACCGCGTTAATTCGTATTTTGTGGCTGTGCGCCACAGAAAAGATTGTCATATTAGGTTTTTGTAGCTGGGAGCAACAGATTTGATAGCCGTATGAACTGTTCTCTGTAGCTGCAAAGCAAAGAGTCGATAACCGCGTTAATTCGTATTTTGTGGCTGTGCGCCACAGAATATATAGTCGTATTAGGTTTTTGTAGCTGGGAGCAACAGACTTGATAGCCGTATGAACTGTTCTCTGTAGCTGCAAGGCAAAGAGTCGATACCCGCGTTAATTCGTATTTTGTGGCTGTGCGCCACAGAATAGTATTAGGTTTTTGTAGCTGGGAGCAACATACTTGATAGCCGTATAACCTTTTTCCTGTAGCTGCACGGCAAAGAGTCAATAACCGCGTTAATTTGTCTTTTGTGGCTGTGCGCCACAGAATACAAAGTCGTATTAGGTTTTTGTAGCTGGGAGCAACAGACTTGATAGCCGTATGAACTTCTTTCTGTAGCTGCAAGCCAACAAGTCGATAACCGCGATAATTCGTATTTTGTGGCTGTGCGCCACAGAATAGATTGTCGTATTGGGTTTTTGTAGCTGGGAGCAACAGATTTGATAGCCGTATGAACTGTTCTCTGTAGCTGCAAGGCAAAGAGTCGATAACCGCGTTAATTCGTATTTTGTGGCTGTGCGCCACAGAATAGATAGTCGTATTAGGTTTTTGTAGCTGGGAGCAACAGATTTGATAGCCGTATGAACTGTTCTCTGTAGCTGCAAGGCAAAGAGTCGATAACCGCGTTAATTCGTATTTTGTGGCTGTGCGCCACAGAATAGATAGTCGTATTAGGTTTTTGTAGCTGGGAGCAACATACTTGATAGCCGTATAACCTTTTCCCTGTAGCTGCACGGCAAAGAGTCAATAACCGCGTTAATTTGTCTTTTGTGGCTGTGCGCCACAGAATACAAAGTCGTATTAGGTTTTTGTAGCTGGGAGCAACAGACTTGATAGCCGTATGAACTTTTTTCTGTAGCTGCAAGGCAAAGAGGTAATAACCGCGATAATTTGTCTTTTGTGGCTGTGCGCCACAGGATATAAAGTCGTATTAGGTTTTTGTAGCCATGAGCAACAGACTTGAAAGCCGTATAAACTTTTCTTCTGTAGCTGCAAGGCAAAGAGTCGATAACCACGTTAATTCGTATTTTGTGGCGGTGCGCCACAGAATAGATTGTCGTATTAGGTTTTTGTAGCTGGGAGCAACAGATTTGATAGCCGTATAAACTTTTTTCTGTAGCTGCTAGGCAAAGAGTCGATAACCGCGTTAATTCGTATTTTGTGGCTGTGCGCCACAGAATAGATTGTCGTATTAGGTTTTTGTAGCTGGGAGCAACAGATTTGATAGCCGTATGAAATGTTCTCTGTAACTGCAAGGCAAAGAGTCAATAACCGCGTTAATTTGTATTTTGTGGCTGTGCGCCACAGAATATAAAGTCGTATTATGTTTTTGTAGTTGGGAGCAACAGACTTGATAGCCGTATGATTTTTTTTGTAGCTGCAAGTCAAAATGTCGATAACCGCGTTAATTCGTTTTTGTGGCTGTGCGCCACAGAATAGATTGTCGTATTAGGTTTTTGTAGCTGGGAGCAACAGACTTGATAGCCGTATTAACTTTTTTCTGTAGCTGCAAAGCAAACAGTCGATAACCGCGTTAATTCGTATTTTGTGGCTGTGCGCCACAGAATAGATAGTCGTATTAGGTTTTTTGTAGCTGGGAGCAACATACTTGATAGCCGTATAAACTTTTTTCTGTAGCTGCACGGCAAAGAGTCAATAACCGCGTTAATTTGTCTTTTGTGGCTGTGCGCCACAGAATATAAAGTCGTATTAGGTTTTTGTAGCCATGAGCAACAGACTTGATAGCCGTATAAACTTTTTTCTGTAGCTGCAAGGCAAAGAGGTAATAACCGCGTTAATTTGTCTTTTGTGGCTGTGCGCCACAGAATAGATTGTCGTATCAGGTTTTTGTAGCTGGGAGCAACAGACTTGATAGCCGTATGAACTTTTCTCTGTAGCTGCAAGCCAACAAGTCGATAACCGCGATAATTCGTATTTTGTGGCTGTGCGCCACAGAATAGATTGTCGTAATAGGTTTTTGTAGCTGGGAGCAACAGATTTGATAGCCGTATGGAATGTTCTCTGTAGCTGCAAGGCAAAGAGTCGATAACCGCGTTAATTCGTATTTTGTGGCTGTGCGCCACAGAATAGTATTAGGTTTTTGTAGCTGGGAGCAACATACTTGATAGCCGTATAACTTTTTTCCTGTAGCTGCACGGCAAAGAGTCAATAACCGCGTTAATTTGTCTTTTGTGGCTGTACGCCACAGAATATAAAGTCGAATTAGGTTTTCGTAGCTGGGAGCAACAGACTTGATAGCCGTATGAACTTTTTTCTGTAGCTGCAAGGCAAAGAGGTAATAACCGCGTTAATTTATCTTTTGTGGCTGTGCGCCACAGAATAGATTGTCGTATCAGGTTTTTGTAGCTGGGAGCAACATACTTGATAGCCGTATGAACTTTTCTCTGTAGCTGCAAGCCAACAAGTCGATAACCGCGATAATTCGTATTTTGTGGCTGTGCGCCACAGAATAGTATTAGGTTTTTGTAGCTGGGAGCAACATACTTGATAGCCGTATAACCTTTTTCCTGTAGCTGCACGGCAAAGAGTCAATAACCGCGTCAATTTGTCTTTTGTGGCTGTGCGCCACAGAATATAAAGTCGTATTAGGTTTTTGTAGCCATGAGCAACAGACTTGATAGCCGTATAAACTTTTTTCTGTAGCTGCAAGGCAAAGAGGTAATAACCGCGTTAATTTGTCTTTTGTGGCTGTGCGCCACAGAATAGATTGTCGTATCAGGTTTTTGTAGCTGGGAGCAACAGACTTGATAGCCGTATGAACTTTTCTCTGTAGCTGCAAGCCAACAAGTCGATAACCGCGATAATTCGTATTTTGTGGCTGTGCGCCACAGAATAGATTGTCGTAATAGGTTTTTGTAGCTGGGAGCAACAGATTTGATAGCCGTATGGAATGTTCTCTGTAGCTGCAAGGCAAAGAGTCGATAACCGCGTTAATTCGTATTTTGTGGCTGTGCGCCACAGAATAGTATTAGGTTTTTGTAGCTGGGAGCAACATACTTGATAGCCGTATAACTTTTTTCCTGTAGCTGCACGGCAAAGAGTCAATAACTGCGTTAATTTGTCTTTTGTGGCTGTACGCCACAGAATATAAAGTCGAATTAGGTTTTCGTAGCTGGGAGCAACAGACTTGATAGCCGTATGAACTTTTTTCTGTAGCTGCAAGGCAAAGAGGTAATAACCGCGTTAATTTGTCTTTTGTGGCTGTGCGCCACAGAATAGATTGTCGTATCAGGTTTTTGTAGCTGGGAGCAACAGACTTGATAGCCGTATGAACTTTTCTCTGTAGCTGCAAGCCAACAAGTCGATAACCGCGATAATTCGTATTTTGTGGCTGTGCGCCACAGAATAGTATTAGGTTTTTGTAGCTGGGAGCAACATACTTGATAGCCGTATAACCTTTTTCCTGTAGCTGCACGGCAAAGAGTCAATAACCGCGTCAATTTGTCTTTTGTGGCTGTGCGCCACAGAATATAAAGTCGTATTAGGTTTTCGTAGCTGGGAGCAACAGACTTGATAGCCGTATGAACTTTTTTCTGTAGCTGCAAGGCAAAGAGGTAATAACCGCGTTAATTTGTCTTTTGTGGCTGTGCGCCACAGAATAGATTGTCGTATCAGGTTTTTGTAGCTGGGAGCAACAGACTTGATAGCCGTATGAACTTTTCTCTGTAGCTGCAAGCCAACAAGTCGATAACCGCGATAATTCGTATTTTGTGGCTGTGCGCCACAGAAAAGATTGTCGTATTAGGTTTTTGTAGCTGGGAGCAACAGATTTGATAGCCGTATGAACTGTTCTCTGTAGCTGCAAGGCAAAGAGTCGATAACCGCGTTAATTCGTATTTTGTGGCTGTGCGCCACAGAATAGTATTAGGTTTTTGTAGCTGGGAGCAACATACTTGATAGCCGTATAACCTTTTTCCTGTAGCTACACGGCAAAAAGTCAATAACCGCGTTAATTTGTCTTTTGTGGCTGTGCGCCACAGAATATAAAGTCGAATTAGGTTTTCGTAGCTGGGAGCAACAGACTTGATATCCGTATAAACTTTTCTCTGTAGCTGCAAGCCAACAAGTCGATAACCGCGATAATTCGTATTTTGTGGCTGTGCGCCACAGAATAGATTGTCGTATTAGGTTTTTGTAGCTGGGAGCAACAGATTTGATAGCCGTATGAACTGTTCTCTGTAGCTGCAAGGCAAAGAGTCGATAACCGCGTTATTTCGTAATTTGTGGCTGTGCGCCACAGAATAGATAGTCGTATTAGGTTTTTGTAGCTGGGAGCAACATACTTGATAGCCGTATAACCTTTTCCCTGTAGCTGCACGGCAAAGAGTCAATAACCGCGTTAATTTGTCTTTTGTGGCTGTGCGCCACAGAATACAAAGTCGTATTAGGTTTTTGTAGCTGGGAGCAACAGACTTGATAGCCGTATGAACTTCCTTCTGTAGCTGCAAGGCAAAGAGGTAATAACCGCGTTAATTTGTCTTTTGTGGCTGTGCGCCTTAGAATAGATTGTCGTATCAGGTTTTTGTAGCTGGGAGCAACAGACTTGATAGCCGTATGAACTTTTTTCTGTAGCTGCAAGGCAAAGAGGTAATAACCGCGTTAATTTGTCTTTTGTGGCTGTGCGCCACAGGATATAAAGTCGCATTAGGTTTTTGTAGCCATGAGCAACAGACTTGAAAGCCGTATAAACTTTTTTTCTGTAGCTGCAAGGCAAAGAGTCGATAACCACGTTAGTTCGTATTTTGTGGCTGTGCGCCACAGATTAGATTGTCGTATTAGGTTTTTGTAGCTGGGAGCAACAGATTTGATAGCCGTATGAAATGTTCTCTGTAACTGCAAGGCAAAGAGTCAATAACCGCGTTAACTTGTATTTTGTGGCTGTGCGCCACAGGATATAAAGTCGTATTAGGTTTTTGTAGCCATGAGCAACAGACTTGATAGCCGTATAAACTTTTTTTCTGTAGCTGCAAGGCAAAGAGTCGATAACCGCGTAAATTCGTATTTTGTGGCTGTGCGCCACAGAATAGATTGTCGTATTAGGTTTTTGTAGCTGGGAGCAACAGACTTGATAGCCGTATGAACTTTTCTCTGTAGCTGCAAGCCAACAAGTCGATAACCGCGTTAATTCGTATTTTGTGGCTGTGCGCCACAGAAAAGATTGTCGTATTAGGTTTTTGTAGCTGGGAGCAACAGATTTGATAGCCGTATGAACTGTTCTCTGTAGCTGCAAGGCAAAGAGTCGATAACCGCGTTAATTCGTATTTTGTGGCTGTGCGCCACAGAATAGTATCAGGTTTTTGTAGCTGGGAGCAACATACTTGATAGCCGTATAACCTTTTTCCTGTAGCTGCACGTCAAAGAGTCAATAACCGCGTTAATTTGTCTTTTGTGGCTGTGCGCCACAGAATATAAAGTCGAATTAGGTTTTCGTAGCTGGGAGCAACAGACTTGATAGCCGTATAACCTTTTTCCTGTAGCTGCACGGCAAAAAGTCAATAACCGCGTTAATTTGTCTTTTGTGGCTGTGCGCCACAGAATATAAAGTCGAATTAGGTTTTCGTAGCTGGGAGCAACAGACTTGATATCCGTATAAACTTTTCTCTGTAGCTGCAAGCCAACAAGTCGATAACCGCGATAATTCGTATTTTGTGGCTGTGCGCCACAGAATAGATTGTCGTATTAGGTTTTTGTAGCTGGGAGCAACAGATTTGATAGCCGTATGAACTGTTCTCTGTAGCTGCAAGGCAAAGAGTCGATAACCGCGTTAATTCGTATTTTGTGGCTGTGCGCCACAGAATAGTATCAGGTTTTTGTAGCTGGGAGCAACATACTTGATAGCCGTATAACCTTTTTCCTGTAGCTGCACGTCAAAGAGTCAATAACCGCGTTAATTTGTCTTTTGTGGCTGTGCGCCACAGAATATAAAGTCGAATTAGGTTTTCGTAGCTGGGAGCAACAGACTTGATAGCCGTATAACCTTTTTCCTGTAGCTGCACGGCAAAAAGTCAATAACCGCGTTAATTTGTCTTTTGTGGCTGTGCGCCACAGAATATAAAGTCGAATTAGGTTTTCGTAGCTGGGAGCAACAGACTTGATATCCGTATAAACTTTTCTCTGTAGCTGCAAGCCAACAAGTCGATAACCGCGATAATTCGTATTTTGTGGCTGTGCGCCACAGAATAGATTGTCGTATTAGGTTTTTGTAGCTGGGAGCAACAGATTTGATAGCCGTATGAACTGTTCTCTGTAGCTGCAAGGCAAAGAGTCGATAACCGCGTTAATTCGTAATTTGTGGCTGTGCGCCACAGAATAGATAGTCGTATTAGGTTTTTGTAGCTGGGAGCAACATACTTGATAGCCGTATAACCTTTTCCCTGTAGCTGCACGGCAAAGAGTCAATAACCGCGTTAATTTGTCTTTTGTGGATGTGCGCCACAGAATACAAAGTCGTATTAGGTTTTTGTAGCTGGGAGCAACAGACTTGATAGCCGTATGAACTTCTTTCTGTAGCTGCAAGGCAAAGAGGTAATAACCGCGTTAATTTGTCTTTTGTGGCTGTGCGCCTTAGAATAGATTGTCGTATCAGGTTTTTGTAGCTGGGAGCAACAGACTTGATAGCCGTATGAACTTTTTTCTGTAGCTGCAAGGCAAAGAGGTAATAACCGCGTTAATTTGTCTTTTGTGGCTGTGCGCCACAGGATATAAAGTCGCATTAGGTTTTTGTAGCCATGAGCAACAGACTTGAAAGCCGTATAAACTTTTTTTCTGTAGCTGCAAGGCAAAGAGTCGATAACCACGTTAGTTCGTATTTTGTGGCTGTGCGCCACAGATTAGATTGTCGTATTAGGTTTTTGTAGCTGGGAGCAACAGATTTGATAGCCGTATGAAATGTTCTCTGTAACTGCAAGGCAAAGAGTCAATAACCGCGTTAATTTGTATTTTGTGGCTGTGCGCCACAGGATATAAAGTCGTATTAGGTTTTTGTAGCCATGAGCAACAGACTTGATAGCCGTATAAACTTTTTTTCTGTAGCTGCAAGGCAAAGAGTCGATAACCGCGTAAATTCGTATTTTGTGGCTGTGCGCCACAGAATAGATTGTCGTATTAGGTTTTTGTAGCTGGGAGCAACAGACTTGATAGCCGTATGAACTTTTCTCTGTAGCTGCAAGCCAACAAGTCGATAACCGCGTTAATTCGTATTTTGTGGCTGTGCGCCACAGAAAAGATTGTCGTATTAGGTTTTTGTAGCTGGGAGCAACAGATTTGAGAGCCGTATGAACTGTTCTCTGTAGCTGCAAGGCAAAGAGTCGATAACCGCGTTAATTCGTATTTTGTGGCTGTGCGCCACAGAAAAGATTGTCGTATTAGGTTTTTGTAGCTGGGAGCAACAGATTTGATAGCCGTATGAACTGTTCTCTGTAGCTGCAAGGCAAAGAGTCGATAACCGCGTTAATTCGTATTTTGTGGCTGTGCGCCACATAATAGTATTAGGTTTTTGTAGCTGGGAGCAACATACTTGATAGCCGTATAAACTTTTTTTCTGTAGCTGCAAGGCAAAGAGTCGATAACCGCGTAAATTCGTATTTTGTGGCTGTGCGCCACAGAATAGATTGTCGTATTAGGTTTTTGTAGCTGGGAGCAACAGACTTGATAGCCGTATGAACTTTTCTTTGTAGCTGCAAGCCAACAAGTCGATAACCGCGTTAATTCGTATTTTGTGGCTGTGCGCCACAGAAAAGATTGTCGTATTAGGTTTTTGTAGCTGGGAGCAACAGATTTGATAGCCGTATGAACTGTTCTCTGTAGCTGCAAGGCAAAGAGTCGATAACCGCGTTAATTCGTATTTTGTGGCTGTGCGCCACAGAATAGTATTAGGTTTTTGTAGCTGGGAGCAACATACTTGATAGCCGTATAACCTTTTTCCTGTAGCTGCACGGCAAAGAGTCAATAACCGCGTTAATTTGTCTTTTGTGGCTGTGCGCCACAGAATATAAAGTCGAATTAGGTTTTCGTAGCTGGGAGCAACAGACTTGATAGCCGTATGAACTTTTTTCTGTAGCTGCAAAGCAAAGAGGTAATAACCGCGTTAATTTGTCTTTTGTGGCTGTGCGCCACAGAATAGATTGTCGTATCAGGTTTTTGTAGCTGGGAGCAACAGACTTGATAGCCGTATAAACTTTTCTCTGTAGCTGCAAGCCAACAAGTCGATAACCGCGATATATCGTATTTTGTGGCTGTGCGCCACAGAATAGATTGTCGTATTAGGTTTTTGTAGCTGGGAGCAACAGATTTGATAGCCGTATGAACTGTTCTCTGTAGCTGCAAGGCAAAGAGTCGATAACCGCGTTAATTCGTAATTTGTGGCTGTGCGCCACAGAATAGATAGTCGTATTAGGTTTTTGTAGCTGGGAGCAACATACTTGATAGCCGTATAACCTTTTCCCTGTAGCTGCACGGCAAAGAGTCAATAACCGCGTTAATTTGTCTTTTGTGGCTGTGCGCCACAGAATACAAAGTCGTATTAGGTTTTCGTAGCTGGGAGCAACAGACTTGATAGCCGTATGAACTTCTTTCTGTAGCTGCAAGGCAAAGAGGTAATAACCGCGTTAATTTGTCTTTTGTGGCTGTGCGCCTTAGAATAGATTGTCGTATCAGGTTTTTGTAGCTGGGAGCAACAGACTTGATAGCCGTATGAACTTTTTTCTGTAGCTGCAAGGCAAAGAGGTAATAACCGCGTTAATTTGTCTTTTGTGGCTGTGCGCCACAGGATATAAAGTCGCATTAGGTTTTTGTAGCCATGAGCAACAGACTTGAAAGCCGTATAAACTTTTTTTCTGTAGCTGCAAGGCAAAGAGTCGATAACCACGTTAATTCGTATTTTGTGGCTGTGCGCCACAGATTAGATTGTCGTATTAGGTTTTTGTAGCTGGGAGCAACAGATTTGATAGCCGTATGAAATGTTCTCTGTAACTGCAAGGCAAAGAGTCAATAACCGCGTTAATTTGTATTTTGTGGCTGTGCGCCACAGGATATAAAGTCGTATTAGGTTTTTGTAGCCATGAGCAACAGACTTGATAGCCGTATAAACTTTTTTCTGTAGCTGCAAGGCGAAGAGTCGATAACCGCGTAAATTCGTATTTTGTGGCTGTGCGCCACAGAATAGATTGTCGTATTAGGTTTTTGTAGCTGGGAGCAACAGACTTGATAGCCGTATAAACTTTTTTCTGTAGCTGCTAGGCAAAGAGTCGATAACCGCGTTAATTCGTATTTTGTGGCTGTGCGCCACAGAATAGATTGTCGTATTAGGTTTTTGTAGCTGGGAGCAACAGATTTGATAGCCGTATGAAATGTTCTCTGTAACTGCAAGGCAAAGAGTCAATAACCGCGTTGATTTGTATTTTGTGGCTGTGCGCCACAGAATATAAAGTCGTATTATGTTTTTGTAGTTGGGAGCAACAGACTTGATAGCCGTATGATTTTTTTTGTAGCTGCAAGTCAAAATGTCAATAACCGCGTTAATTCGTTTTTGTGGCTGTGCGCCACAGAATAGATTGTCGTATTAGTTTTTTGTAGCTGGGAGCAACAGACTTGATAGCCGTATTAACTTTTTTCTGTAGCTGCAAAGCAAACAGTCGATAACCGCGTTAATTCGTATTTTGTGGCTGTGCGCCACAGAATAGATAGTCGTATTAGGTTTTTGTAGCTGGGAGCAACATACTTGATAGCCGTATAAACTTTTTTCTGTAGCTGCACGGCAAAGAGTCAATAACCGCGTTAATTTGTCTTTTGTGGCTGTGCGCCACAGAATATAAAGTCGTATTAGGTTTTTGTAGCTGGGAGCAACAGATTTGATAGCCGTATGAAATGTTCTCTGTAACTGCAAGGCAAAGAGTCAATAACCGCGTTAATTTGTATTTTGTGGCTGTGCGCCACAGAATATAAAGTCGTATTATGTTTTTGTAGTTGGGAGCAACAGACTTGATAGCCGTATGATTTTTTTTGTAGCTGCAAGTCAAAATGTCAATAACCGCGTTAATTCGTTTTTGTGGCTGTGCGCCACAGAATACAAAGTCGTATTAGGTTTTCGTAGCTGGGAGCAACAGACTTGATAGCCGTATGAACTTCTTTCTGTAGCTGCAAGGCAAAGAGGTAATAACCGCGTTAATTTGTCTTTTGTGGCTGTGCGCCTTAGAATAGATTGTCGTATCAGGTTTTTGTAGCTGGGAGCAACAGACTTGATAGCCGTATGAACTTTTTTCTGTAGCTGCAAGGCAAAGAGGTAATAACCGCGTTAATTTGTCTTTTGTGGCTGTGCGCCACAGGATATAAAGTCGCATTAGGTTTTTGTAGCCATGAGCAACAGACTTGAAAGCCGTATAAACTTTTTTCTGTAGCTGCAAGGCAAAGAGTCGATAACCACGTTAATTCGTATTTTGTGGCTGTGCGCCACAGATTAGATTGTCGTATTAGGTTTTTGTAGCTGGGAGCAACAGATTTGATAGCCGTATGAAATGTTCTCTGTAACTGCAAGGCAAAGAGTCAATAACCGCGTTAATTTGTATTTTGTGGCTGTGCGCCACAGGATATAAAGTCGTATTAGGTTTTTGTAGCCATGAGCAACAGACTTGATAGCCGTATAAACTTTTTTCTGTAGCTGCAAGGCGAAGAGTCGATAACCGCGTAAATTCGTATTTTGTGGCTGTGCGCCACAGAATAGATTGTCGTATTAGGTTTTTGTAGCTGGGAGCAACAGACTTGATAGCCGTATAAACTTTTTTCTGTAGCTGCTAGGCAAAGAGTCGATAACCGCGTTAATTCGTATTTTGTGGCTGTGCGCCACAGAATAGATTGTCGTATTAGGTTTTTGTAGCTGGGAGCAACAGATTTGATAGCCGTATGAAATGTTCTCTGTAACTGCAAGGCAAAGAGTCAATAACCGCGTTAATTTGTATTTTGTGGCTGTGCGCCACAGAATATAAAGTCGTATTATGTTTTTGTAGTTGGGAGCAACAGACTTGATAGCCGTATGATTTTTTTTGTAGCTGCAAGTCAAAATGTCAATAACCGCGTTAATTCGTTTTTGTGGCTGTGCGCCACAGAATAGATTGTCGTATTAGTTTTTTGTAGCTGGGAGCAACAGACTTGATAGCCGTATTAACTTTTTTCTGTAGCTGCAAAGCAAACAGTCGATAACCGCGTTAATTCGTATTTTGTGGCTGTGCGCCACAGAATAGATAGTCGTATTAGGTTTTTGTAGCTGGGAGCAACATACTTGATAGCCGTATAAACTTTTTTCTGTAGCTGCACGGCAAAGAGTCAATAACCGCGTTAATTTGTCTTTTGTGGCTGTGCGCCACAGAATATAAAGTCGTATTAGGTTTTTGTAGCCATGAGCAACAGACTTGATAGCCGTATGAACTTTTTTCTGTAGCTGCAAGGCAAAGAGGTAATAACCGCGTTAATTTGTCTTTTGTGGCTGTGCGCCACAGAATAGATTGTCGTATCAGGTTTTTGTAGCTGGGAGCAACAGACTTGATAGCCGTATTAACTTTTTTCTGTAGCTGCAAAGCAAACAGTCGATAACCGCGTTAATTCGTATTTTGTGGCTGTGCGCCACAGAATAGATAGTCGTATTAGGTTTTTGTAGCTGGGAGCAACATACTTGATAGCCGTATAAACTTTTTTCTGTAGCTGCACGGCAAAGAGTCAATAACCGCGTTAATTTGTCTTTTGTGGCTGTGCGCCACAGAATATAAAGTCGTATTAGGTTTTTGTAGCCATGAGCAACATACTTGATAGCCGTATAAACTGTTTTCTGTAGCTGCAAGGCAAAGAGGTAATAACCGCGTTAATTTGTCTTTTGTGGCTGTGCGCCACAGAATATAAAGTCGTATTAGGTTTTTGTAGCCATGAGCAACAGACTTGATAGCCGTATAAACTTTTTTCTGTAGCTGCAAGGCAAAGAGGTAATAACCGCGTTAATTTGTCTTTTGTGGCTGTGCGCCACAGAATAGATTGTCGTATCAGGTTTTTGTAGCTGGGAGCAACAGACTTGATAGCCGTATGAACTTTTCTCTGTAGCTGCAAGCCAACAAGTCGATAACCGCGATAATTCGTATTTTGTGGCTGTGCGCCACAGAATAGATTGTCGTATTAGGTTTTTGTAGCTGGGAGCAACAGATTTGATAGCCGTATGGACTGTTCTCTGTAGCTGCAAGGCAAAGAGTCGATAACCGCGTTAATTCGTATTTTGTGGCTGTGCGCCACAGAATAGTATTAGGTTTTTGTAGCTGGGAGCAACATACTTGATAGCCGTATAACCTTTTTCCTGTAGCTGCACGGCAAAGAGTCAATAACCGCGTTAATTTGTCTTTTGTGGCTGTGCGCCACAGAATATAAAGTCGAATTAGGTTTTCGTAGCTGGGAGCAACAGACTTGATAGCCGTATGAACTTTTTTCTGTAGCTGCAAGGCAAAGAGGTAATAACCGCGTTAATTTGTCTTTTGTGGCTGTGCGCCACAGAATAGATTGTCGTATCAGGTTTTTGTAGCTGGGAGCAACAGACTTGATAGCCGTATGAACTTTTCTCTGTAGCTGCAAGCCAACAAGTCGATAACCGCGTAAATTCGTATTTTGTGGCTGTGCGCCACAGAATAGATTGTCGTATTAGGTTTTTGTAGCTGGGAGCAACAGACTTGATAGCCGTATAAACTTTTTTCTGTAGCTGCTAGGCAAAGAGTCGATAACCGCGTTAATTCGTATTTTGTGGCTGTGCGCCACAGAATAGATTGTCGTATTAGGTTTTTGTAGCTGGGAGCAACAGATTTGATAGCCGTATGAAATGTTCTCTGTAACTGCAAGGCAAAGAGTCGATAACCGCGTTAATTCGTATTTTGTGGCTGTGCGCCACAGAATAGTATTAGGTTTTTGTAGCTGGGAGCAACATACTTGATAGCCGTATAACCTTTTTCCTGTAGCTGCACGGCAAAGAGTCAATAACCGCGTTAATTTGTCTTTTGTGGCTGTGCGCCACAGAATATAAAGTCGAATTAGGTTTTCGTAGCTGGGAGCAACAGACTTGATAGCCGTATGAACTTTTTTCTGTAGCTGCAAGGCAAAGAGGTAATAACCGCGTTAATTTGTCTTTTGTGGCTGTGCGCCACAGAATAGATTGTCGTATCAGGTTTTTGTAGCTGGGAGCAACAGACTTGATAGCCGTATGAACTATTCTCTGTAGCTGCAAGCCAACAAGTCGATAACCGCGTAAATTCGTATTTTGTGGCTGTGCGCCACAGAATAGATTGTCGTATTAGGTTTTTGTAGCTGGGAGCAACAGACTTGATAGCCGTATAAACTTTTTTCTGTAGCTGCTAGGCAAAGAGTCGATAACCGCGTTAATTCGTATTTTGTGGCTGTGCGCCACAGAATAGATTGTCGTATTAGGTTTTTGTAGCTGGGAGCAACAGATTTGATAGCCGTATGAAATGTTCTCTGTAACTGCAAGGCAAAGAGTCAATAACCGCGTTAATTTGTCTTTTGTGGCTGTGCGCCACAGAATATAAAGTCGAATTAGGTTTTCGTAGTTGGGAGCAACAGACTTGATAGCCGTATGATTTTTTTTGTAGCTGCAAGTCAAAATGTCAATAACCGCGTTAATTCGTTTTTGTGGCTGTGCGCCACAGGATATAAAGTCGTATTAGGTTTTTGTAGCCATGAGCAACAGACTTGAAAGCCGTATAAACTTTTTTTCTATAGCTGCAAGGCAAAGAGTCGATAACCACGTTAATTCGTATTTTGTGGCTGTGCGCCACAGAATAGATTGTCGTATTAGGTTTTTGTAGCTGGGAGCAACAGATTTGATAGCCGTATGGACTGTTCTCTGTAGCTGCAAGGCAAAGAGTCGATAACCGCGTTAATTCGTATTTTGTGGCTGTGCGCCACAGAATAGTATTAGGTTTTTGTAGCTGGGAGCAACATACTTGATAGCCGTATAACCTTTTTCCTGTAGCTGCACGGCAAAGAGTCAATAACCGCGTTAATTTGTCTTTTGTGGCTGTGCGCCACAGAATATAAAGTCGAATTAGGTTTTCGTAGCTGGGAGCAACAGACTTGATAGCCGTATTAACTTTTTTCTGTAGCTGCAAAGCAAACAGTCGATAACCGCGTTAATTCGTATTTTGTGGCTGTGCGCCACAGAATAGATAGTCGTATTAGGTTTTTGTAGCTGGGAGCAACATACTTGATAGCCGTATAAACTTTTTTCTGTAGCTGCACGGCAAAGAGTCAATAACCGCGTTGATTTGTCTTTTGTGGCTGTGCGCCACAGAATATAAAGTCGTATTAGGTTTTTGTAGCCATGAGCAACAGACTTGATAGCCGTATAAACTTTTTTCTGTAGCTGCAAGGCAAAGAGGTAATAACCGCGTTAATTTGTCTTTTGTGGCTGTGCGCCACAGAATAGATTGTCGTATCAGGTTTTTGTAGCTGGGAGCAACAGACTTGATAGCCGTATTAACTTTTTTCTGTAGCTGCAAAGCAAACAGTCGATAACCGCGTTAATTCGTATTTTGTGGCTGTGCGCCACAGAATAGATAGTCGTATTAGGTTTTTGTAGCTGGGAGCAACATACTTGATAGCCGTATAAACTTTTTTCTGTAGCTGCACGGCAAAGAGTCAATAACCGCGTTAATTTGTCTTTTGTGGCTGTGCGCCACAGAATATAAAGTCGTATTAGGTTTTTGTAGCCATGAGCAACAGACTTGATAGCCGTATAAACTTTTTTCTGTAGCTGCAAGGCAAAGAGGTAATAACCGCGTTAATTTGTCTTTTGTGGCTGTGCGCCACAGAATAGATTGTCGTATCAGGTTTTTGTAGCTGGGAGCAACAGACTTGATAGCCGTATGAACTTTTCTCTGTAGCTGCAAGCCAACAAGTCGATAACTGCGATAATTCGTATTTTGTGGCTGTGCGCCACAGAATAGATTGTCGTATTAGGTTTTTGTAGCTGGGAGCAACAGATTTGATAGCCGTATGGACTGTTCTCTGTAGCTGCAAGGCAAAGAGTCGATAACCGCGTTAATTCGTATTTTGTGGCTGTGCGCCACAGAATAGTATTAGGTTTTTGTAGCTGGGAGCAACATACTTGATAGCCGTATAACCTTTTTCCTGTAGCTGCACGGCAAAGAGTCAATAACCGCGTTAATTTGTCTTTTGTGGCTGTGCGCCACAGAATATAAAGTCGAATTAGGTTTTCGTAGCTGGGAGCAACAGACTTGATAGCCGTATGAACTTTTTTCTGTAGCTGCAAGGCAAAGAGGTAATAACCGCGTTAATTTGTCTTTTGTGGCTGTGCGCCACAGAATAGATTGTCGTATCAGGTTTTTGTAGCTGGGAGCAACAGACTTGATAGCCGTATTAACTTTTTTCTGTAGCTGCAAAGCAAACAGTCGATAACCGCGTTAATTCGTATTTTGTGGCTGTGCGCCACAGAATAGATAGTCGTATTAGGTTTTTGTAGCTGGGAGCAACATACTTGATAGCCGTATAAACTTTTTTCTGTAGCTGCACGGCAAAGAGTCAATAACCGCGTTAATTTGTCTTTTGTGGCTGTGCGCCACAGAATATAAAGTCGTATTAGGTTTTTGTAGCCATGAGCAACAGACTTGATAGCCGTATAAACTTTTTTCTGTAGCTGCAAGGCAAAGAGGTAATAACCGCGTTAATTTGTCTTTTGTGGCTGTGCGCCACAGAATAGATTGTCGTATCAGGTTTTTGTAGCTGGGAGCAACAGACTTGATAGCCGTATGAACTTTTCTCTGTAGCTGCAAGCCAACAAGTCGATAACTGCGATAATTCGTATTTTGTGGCTGTGCGCCACAGAATAGATTGTCGTATTAGGTTTTTGTAGCTGGGAGCAACAGATTTGATAGCCGTATGGACTGTTCTCTGTAGCTGCAAGGCAAAGAGTCGATAACCGCGTTAATTCGTATTTTGTGGCTGTGCGCCACAGAATAGTATTAGGTTTTTGTAGCTGGGAGCAACATACTTGATAGCCGTATAACCTTTTTCCTGTAGCTGCACGGCAAAGAGTCAATAACCGCGTTAATTTGTCTTTTGTGGCTGTGCGCCACAGAATATAAAGTCGAATTAGGTTTTCGTAGCTGGGAGCAACAGACTTGATAGCCGTATGAACTTTTTTCTGTAGCTGCAAGGCAAAGAGGTAATAACCGCGTTAATTTGTCTTTTGTGGCTGTGCGCCACAGAATAGATTGTCGTATCAGGTTTTTGTAGCTGGGAGCAACAGACTTGATAGCCGTATGAACTTTTCTCTGTAGCTGCAAGCCAACAAGTCGATAACCGCGTAAATTCGTATTTTGTGGCTGTGCGCCACAGAATAGATTGTCGTATTAGGTTTTTGTAGCTGGGAGCAACAGACTTGATAGCCGTATAAACTTTTTTCTGTAGCTGCTAGGCAAAGAGTCGATAACCGCGTTAATTCGTATTTTGTGGCTGTGCGCCACAGAATAGATTGTCGTATTAGGTTTTTGTAGCTGGGAGCAACAGATTTGATAGCCGTATGAAATGTTCTCTGTAACTGCAAGGCAAAGAGTCAATAACCGCGTTAATTTGTCTTTTGTGGCTGTGCGCCACAGAATATAAAGTCGAATTAGGTTTTCGTAGTTGGGAGCAACAGACTTGATAGCCGTATGATCTTTTTTGTAGCTGCAAGTCAAAATGTCAATAACCACGTTAATTCGTTTTTGTGGCTGTGCGCCACAGAATATAAAGTCGTATTAGGTTTTTGTAGCTGGGAGCAACAGACTTGATAGCCGTATGAACTTTTTTCTGTAGCTGCAAGGCAGAGAGGTAATAACCGCGTTAATTTGTCTTTTGTGGCTGTGCGCCACAGGATATAAAGTCGTATTAGGTTTTTGTAGCCATGAGCAACAGACTTGAAAGCCGTATAAACTTTTTTTCTATAGCTGCAAGGCAAAGAGTCGATAACCACGTTAATTCGTATTTTGTGGCTGTGCGCCACAGAATAGATTGTCGTATTAGGTTTTTGTAGCTGGGAGCAACAGATTTGATAGCCGTATGGACTGTTCTCTGTAGCTGCAAGGCAAAGAGTCGATAACCGCGTTAATTCGTATTTTGTGGCTGTGCGCCACAGAATAGTATTAGGTTTTTGTAGCTGGGAGCAACATACTTGATAGCCGTATAACCTTTTTCCTGTAGCTGCACGGCAAAGAGTCAATAACCGCGTTAATTTGTCTTTTGTGGCTGTGCGCCACAGAATATAAAGTCGAATTAGGTTTTCGTAGCTGGAGCAACAGACTTGATAGCCGTATTAACTTTTTTCTGTAGCTGCAAAGCAAACAGTCGATAACCGCGTTAATTCGTATTTGTGGCTTGTGCGCCACAGAATAGATAGTCGTATTAGGTTTTTGTAGCTGGGAGCAACATACTTGATAGCCGTATAAAACTTTTTTCTGTAGCTGCACGGCAAAGAGTCAATAACCGCGTTAATTTGTCTTTTGTGGCTGTGCGCCACAGAATATAAAGTCGTATTAGGTTTTTGTAGCCATGAGCAACAGACTTGATAGCCGTATAAACTTTTTTCTGTAGCTGCAAGGCAAAGAGGTAATAACCGCGTTAATTTGTCTTTTGTGGCTGTGCGCCACAGAATAGATTGTCGTATCAGGTTTTTGTAGCTGGGAGCAACAGACTTGATAGCCGTATTAACTTTTTTCTGTAGCTGCAAAGCAAACAGTCGATAACCGCGTTAATTCGTATTTTGTGGCTGTGCGCCACAGAATAGATAGTCGTATTAGGTTTTTGTAGCTGGGAGCAACATACTTGATAGCCGTATAAACTTTTTTCTGTAGCTGCACGGCAAAGAGTCAATAACCGCGTTAATTTGTCTTTTGTGGCTGTGCGCCACAGAATATAAAGTCGTATTAGGTTTTTGTAGCCATGAGCAACATACTTGATAGCCGTATAAACTTTTTTCTGTAGCTGCAAGGCAAAGAGGTAATAACCGCGTTAATTTGTCTTTTGTGGCTGTGCGCCACAGAATATAAAGTCGTATTACGTTTTTGTAGCCATGAGCAACAGACTTGATAGCCGTATAAACTTTTTTCTGTAGCTGCAAGGCAAAGAGGTAATAACCGCGTTAATTTGTCTTTTGTGGCTGTGCGCCACAGAATAGATTGTCGTATCAGGTTTTTGTAGCTGGGAGCAACAGACTTGATAGCCGTATGAACTTTTCTCTGTAGCTGCAAGCCAACAAGTCGATAACCGCGATAATTCGTATTTTGTGGCTGTGCGCCACAGAATAGATTGTCGTATTAGGTTTTTGTAGCTGGGAGCAACAGATTTGATAGCCGTATGGACTGTTCTCTGTAGCTGCAAGGCAAAGAGTCGATAACCGCGTTAATTCGTATTTTGTGGCTGTGCGCCACAGAATAGTATTAGGTTTTTGTAGCTGGGAGCAACATACTTGATAGCCGTATAACCTTTTTCCTGTAGCTGCACGGCAAAGAGTCAATAACCGCGTTAATTTGTCTTTTGTGGCTGTGCGCCACAGAATATAAAGTCGAATTAGGTTTTCGTAGCTGGGAGCAACATACTTGATAGCCGTATGAACTTTTTTCTGTAGCTGCAAGGCAAAGAGGTAATAACCGCGTTAATTTGTCTTTTGTGGCTGTGCGCCACAGAATAGATTGTCGTATTAGGTTTTTGTAGCTGGGAGCAACAGACTTGATAGCCGTATAAACTTTTTTCTGTAGCTGCTAGGCAAAGAGTCGATAACCGCGTTAATTCGTATTTTGTGGCTGTGCGCCACAGAATAGATTGTCGTATTAGGTTTTTGTAGCTGGGAGCAACAGATTTGATAGCCGTATGAAATGTTCTCTGTAACTGCAAGGCAAAGAGTCAATAACCGCGTTAATTTGTCTTTTGTGGCTGTGCGCCACAGAATATAAAGTCGAATTAGGTTTTCGTAGTTGGGAGCAACAGACTTGATAGCCGTATGATTTTTTTTGTAGCTGCAAGTCAAAATGTCAATAACCGCGTTAATTCGTTTTTGTGGCTGTGCGCCACAGAATATAAAGTCGTATTAGGTTTTTGTAGCTGGGAGCAATAGACTTGATAGCCGTATGAACTTTTTTCTGTAGCTGCAAGGCAGAGAGGTAATAACCGCGTTAATTTGTCTTTTGTGGCTGTGCGCCACAGGATATAAAGTCGTATTAGGTTTTTGTAGCCATGAGCAACAGACTTGAAAGCCGTATAAACTTTTTTTCTATAGCTGCAAGGCAAAGAGTCGATAACCACGTTAATTCGTATTTTGTGGCTGTGCGCCACAGAATAGATTGTCGTATTAGGTTTTTGTAGCTGGGAGCAACAGATTTGATAGCCGTATGAAATGTTCTCTGTAACTGCAAGGCAAAGAGTCAATAACCGCGTTAATTTGTATTTTGTGGCTGTGCGCCACAGGATATAGAGTCGTATTAGGTTTTTGTAGCCATGAGCAACAGACTTGATAGCCGTATCAACTTTTTTCTGTAGCTGCAAGGCAAAGAGTCGATAACCGCGTAAATTCGTATTTTGTGGCTGTGCGCCACAGAATACTCTAGAATTTGGCGGCGACTCGCCGGCGACATGAAGGGGTCGGCAGAGTGTCGCCGGCGGGTCGCCTGCAATTGTTTTTAGGTCGTTGATTTTCGATGAAATATATGTTAATCAGACGCACATACTTGTGGTTTTTAGGTGGGTGACATGTTTATACATGAACAATGAAGTCGTGAATCTCATCGTGTCTACCTCTGGCGACGTTAAATATATATAACATTGTTATTCTCTGTGAATTCATAAGTTTCTGTATCTGTTCACTATATAAAACGTTCAGTGTGAAGAACCTAAAAACAATCGCAGGCCACCCGCCGGCGACACTCTGCCGACCCCTCCATGTCGCCGGCGAGTCGCCGCCAAATTCTAGAGTAGATTGTCGTATTAGGTTTTTGTAGCTGGGAGCAACAGATTTGATAGCCGTATGAAATGTTCTCTGTAACTGCAAGGCAAAGAGTCAATAACCGCGTTAATTTGTATTTTGTGGCTGTGCGCCACAGAATATAAAGTCGTATTATGTTTTTGTAGTTGGGAGCAACAGACTTGATAGCCGTATGATTTTTTTTGGAGCTGCGAGTCAAAATGTCAATAACCGCGTTAATTCGTTTTTGTGGCTGTGCGCCACAGAATAGATTGTCGTATTAGGTTTTTGTAGCTGGGAGCAACAGACTTGATAGCCGTATTAACTTTTTTCTGTAGCTGCAAAGCAAACAGTCGATAACCGCGTTAATTCGTATTTTGTGGCTGTGCGCCACAGAATAGATAGTCGTATTAGGTTTTTGTAGCTGGGAGCAGCATACTTGATAGCCGTATAAACTTTTTTCTGTAGCTGCACGGCAAAGAGTCAATAACCGCGTTAATTTGTCTTTTGTGGCTGTGCGCCACAGAATAGATTGTCGTATCAGGTTTTTGTAGCTGGGAGCAACATACTTGATAGCCGTATAAACTTTTTTCTGTAGCTGCAAGGCAAAGAGGTAATAACCGCGTTAATTTGTCTTTTGTGGCTGTGCGCCACAGAATAGATTGTCGTATCAGGTTTTTTTAGCTGGGAGCAACAGACTTGATAGCCGTATGAACTTTTCTCTGTAGCTGCAAGCCAACAAGTCGATAACCGCGATAATTCGTATTTTGTGGCTGTGCGCCACAGAATAGATTGTCGTATTAGGTTTTTGTAGCTGGGAGCAACAGATTTGATAGCCGTATGGACTGTTCTCTGTAGCTGCAAGGCAAAGAGTCGATAACCGCGTTAATTCGTGTTTTGTGGCTGTGCGCCACAGAATAGATAGTCGTATTAGGTTTTTGTAGCTGGGAGCAACAGACTTGATAGCCGTATAAACTTTTTTCTGTAGCTGCTAGGCAAAGAGTCGATAACCGCGTTAATTCGTATTTTGTGGCTGTGCGCCACAGAATAGATTGTCGTATTAGGTTTTTGTAGCTGGGAGCAACAGATTTGATAGCCGTATGAAATGTTCTCTGTAACTGCAAGGCAAAGAGTCAATAACCGCGTTAATTTGTCTTTTGTGGCTGTGCGCCACAGAATATAAAGTCGAATTAGGTTTTCGTAGTTGGGAGCAACAGACTTGATAGCCGTATGATTTTTTTTGTAGCTGCAAGTCAAAATGTCAATAACCGCGTTAATTCGTTTTTGTGGCTGTGCGCCACAGAATATAAAGTCGTATTAGGTTTTTGTAGCTGGGAGCAACAGACTTGATAGCCGTATGAACTTTTTTCTGTAGCTGCAAGGCAGAGAGGTAATAACCGCGTTAATTTGTCTTTTGTGGCTGTGCGCCACAGGATATAAAGTCGTATTAGGTTTTTGTAGCCATGAGCAACAGACTTGAAAGCCGTATAAACTTTTTTTCTATAGCTGCAAGGCAAAGAGTCGATAACCACGTTAATTCGTATTTTGTGGCTGTGCGCCACAGAATAGATTGTTGTATTAGGTTTTTGTAGCTGGGAGCAACAGATTTGATAGCCGTATGAAATGTTCTCTGTAACTGCAAGGCAAAGAGTCAATAACCGCGTTAATTTGTATTTTGTGGCTGTGCGCCACAGGATATAGAGTCGTATTAGGTTTTTGTAGCCATGAGCAACAGACTTGATAGCCGTATAAACTGTTTTCTGTAGCTGCAAGGCAAAGAGTCGATAACCGCGTAAATTCGTATTTTGTGGCTGTGCGCCACAGAATAGATTGTCGTATTAGGTTTTTGTAGCTGGGAGCAACAGATTTGATAGCCGTATGAAATGTTCTCTGTAACTGCAAGGCAAAGAGTCAATAACCGCGTTAATTTGTATTTTGTGGCTGTGCGCCACAGAATATAAAGTCGTATTATGTTTTTGTAGTTGGGAGCAACAGACTTGATAGCCGTATGATTTTTTTTGTAGCTGCGAGTCAAAATGTCAATAACCGCGTTAATTTGTCTTTTGTGGCTGTGCGCCACAGAATACAAAGTCGTATTAGGTTTTTGTAGCTGGGAGCAACAGACTTGATAGCCGTATGAACTTCTTTCTGTAGCTGCAAGGCAAAGAGGTAATAACCGCGTTAATTTGTCTTTTGTGGCTGTGCGCCTTAGAATAGATTGTCGTATCAGGTTTTTGTAGCTGGGAGCAACAGACTTGATAGCCGTATGAACTTTTTTCTGTAGCTGCAAGGCAAAGAGGTAATAACCGCGTTAATTTGTCTTTTGTGGCTGTGCGCCACAGGATATAAAGTCGCATTAGGTTTTTGTAGCCATGAGCAACAGACTTGAAAGCCGTATAAACTTTTTTTTCTGTAGCTGCAAGGCAAAGAGTCGATAACCACGTTAATTCGTATTTTGTGGCTGTGCGCCACAGATTAGATTGTCGTATTAGGTTTTTGTAGCTGGGAGCAACAGATTTGATAGCCGTATGAAATGTTCTCTGTAACTGCAAGGCAAAGAGTCAATAACCGCGTTAATTTGTATTTTGTGGCTGTGCGCCACAGGATATAAAGTCGTATTAGGTTTTTGTAGCCATGAGCAACAGACTTGATAGCCGTATAAACTTTTTTCTGTAGCTGCAAGGCAAAGAGTCGATAACCGCGTAAATTCGTATTTTGTGGCTGTGCGCCACAGAATAGATTGTCGTATTAGGTTTTTGTAGCTGGGAGCAACAGACTTGATAGCCGTATGAACTTTTCTCTGTAGCTGCAAGCCAACAAGTCGATAACCGCGTTAATTCGTATTTTGTGGCTGTGCGCCACAGAAAAGATTGTCGTATTAGGTTTTTGTAGCTGGGAGCAACAGATTTGATAGCCGTATGAACTGTTCTCTGTAGCTGCAAGGCAAAGAGTCGGTAACCACGTTAATTCGTATTTTGTGGCTGTGCGCCACAGAATAGTATTAGGTTTTTGTAGCTGGGAGCAACATACTTGATAGCCGTATAACCTTTTTCCTGTAGCTGCACGGCAAAGAGTCAATAACCGCGTCAATTTGTCTTTTGTGGCTGTGCGCCACAGAATATAAAGTCGAATTAGGTTTTCGTAGCTGGGAGCAACAGACTTGATAGCCGTATGAACTTTTTTCTGTAGCTGCAAAGCAAAGAGGTAATAACCGCGTTAATTTGTCTTTTGTGGCTGTGCGCCACAGAATAGATTGTCGTATCAGGTTTTTGTAGCTGGGAGCAACAGACTTGATAGCCGTATAAACTTTTCTCTGTAGCTGCAAGCCAAGAAGTCGATAACCGCGATAATTCGTATTTTGTGGCTGTGCGCCACAGAATAGATTGTCGTATTAGGTTTTTGTAGCTGGGAGCAACAGATTTGATAGCCGTATGAACTGTTCTCTGTAGCTGCAAGGCAAAGAGTCGATAACCGCGTTAATTCGTAATTTGTGGCTGTGCGCCACAGAATAGATAGTCGTATTAGGTTTTTGTAGCTGGGAGCAACATACTTGATAGCCGTATAACCTTTTCCCTGTAGCTGCACGGCAAAGAGTTGATAACCGCGTTAATTTGTCTTTTGTGGCTGTGCGCCACAGAATACAAAGTCGTATTAGGTTTTTGTAGCTGGGAGCAACAGACTTGATAGCCGTATGAACTTCTTTCTGTAGCTGCAAGGCAAAGAGGTAATAACCGCGTTAATTTGTCTTTTGTGGCTGTGCGCCTTAGAATAGATTGTCGTATCAGGTTTTTGTAGCTGGGAGCAACAGACTTGATAGCCGTATGAACTTTTTTCTGTAGCTGCAAGGCAAAGAGGTAATAACCGCGTAAATTCGTATTTTGTGGCTGTGCGCCACAGATTAGATTGTCGTATTAGGTTTTTGTAGCTGGGAGCAACAGATTTGATAGCCGTATGAAATGTTCTCTGTAACTGCAAGGCAAAGAGTCAATAACCGCGTTAATTTGTATTTTGTGGCTGTGCGCCACAGGATATAAAGTCGTATTAGGTTTTTGTAGCCATGAGCAACAGACTTGATAGCCGTATAAACTTTTTTCTGTAGCTGCAAGGCAAAGAGTCGATAACCGCGTAAATTCGTATTTTGTGGCTGTGCGCCACAGAATAGATTGTCGTATTAGGTTTTTGTAGCTGGGAGCAACAGACTTGATAGCCGTATAAACTTTTTTCTGTAGCTGCTAGGCAAAGAGTCGATAACCGCGTTAATTCGTATTTTGTGG
Source organism: Litoditis marina (assembly GCA_964036275.1). Taxonomy (NCBI): domain Eukaryota; kingdom Metazoa; phylum Nematoda; class Chromadorea; order Rhabditida; family Rhabditidae; genus Litoditis; species Litoditis marina. Next base: position 113,835 of record CAXIWQ010000254.1, read on the forward strand.
CTGTGCGCCACAGAATAGATTGTCGTATTAGGTTTTTGTAGCTGGGAGCAACAGATTTGATAGCCGTATGAAATGTTCTCTGTAACTGCAAGGCAAAGAGTCAATAACCGCGTTAATTTGTATTTTGTGGCTGTGCGCCACAGAATATAAAGTCGTATTATGTTTTTGTAGTTGGGAGCAACAGACTTGATAGCCGTATGATTTTTTTTGTAGCTGCAAGTCAAAATGTCAATAACCGCGTTAATTCGTTTTTGTGGCTGTGCGCCACAGAATAGATTGTCGTATTAGTTTTTTGTAGCTGGGAGCAACAGACTTGATAGCCGTATTAACTTTTTTCTGTAGCTGCAAAGCAAACAGTCGATAACCGCGTTAATTCGTATTTTGTGGCTGTGCGCCACAGAATAGATAGTCGTATTAGGTTTTTGTAGCTGGGAGCAACATACTTGATAGCCGTATAAACTTTTTTCTGTAGCTGCACGGCAAAGAGTCAATAACCGCGTTAATTTGTCTTTTGTGGCTGTGCGCCACAGAATATAAAGTCGTATTAGGTTTTTGTAGCCATGAGCAACATACTTGATAGCCGTATAAACTTTTTTCTGTAGCTGCAAGGCAAAGAGGTAATAACCGCGTTAATTTGTCTTTTGTGGCTGTGCGCCACAGAATAGATAGTCGTATTAGGTTTTTGTAGCTGGGAGCAACATACTTGATAGCCGTATAAACTTTTTTCTGTAGCTGCACGGCAAAGAGTCAATAACCGCGTTAATTTGTCTTTTGTGGCTGTGCGCCACAGAATATAAAGTCGTATTAGGTTTTTGTAGCCATGAGCAACAGACTTGATAGCCGTATAAACTTTTTTCTGTAGCTGCAAGGCAAAGAGGTAATAACCGCGTTAATTTGTCTTTTGTGGCTGTGCGCCACAGAATAGATTGTCGTATCAGGTTTTTGTAGCTGGGAGCAACAGACTTGATAGCCGTATGAACTTTTTTCTGTAGCTGCAAGGCAAAGAGGTAATAACCGCGTTAATTTGTCTTTTGTGGCTGTGCGCCACAGGATATAAAGTCGCATTAGGTTTTTGTAGCCATGAGCAACAGACTTGAAAGCCGTATAAACTTTTTTTTCTGTAGCTGCAAGGCAAAGAGTCGATAACCACGTTAATTCGTATTTTGTGGCTGTGCGCCACAGGATATAAAGTCGCATTAGGTTTTTGTAGCCATGAGCAACAGACTTGAAAGCCGTATAAACTTTTTTTTCTGTAGCTGCAAGGCAAAGAGTCGATAACCGCGTAAATTCGTATTTTGTGGCTGTGCGCCACAGATTAGATTGTCGTATTAGGTTTTTGTAGCTGGGAGCAACAGATTTGATAGCCGTATGAAATGTTCTCTGTAACTGCAAGGCAAAGAGTCAATAACCGCGTTAATTTGTATTTTGTGGCTGTGCGCCACAGGATATAAAGTCGTATTAGGTTTTTGTAGCCATGAGCAACAGACTTGATAGCCGTATAAACTTTTTTCTGTAGCTGCAAGGCAAAGAGTCGATAACCGCGTAAATTCGTATTTTGTGGCTGTGCGCCACAGAATAGATTGTCGTATTAGGTTTTTGTAGCTGGGAGCAACAGACTTGATAGCCGTATAAACTTTTTTCTGTAGCTGCTAGGCAAAGAGTCGATAACCGCGTTAATTCGTATTTTGTGGCTGTGCGCCACAGAATAGATTGTCGTATTAGGTTTTTGTAGCTGGGAGCAACAGATTTGATAGCCGTATGAAATGTTCTCTGTAACTGCAAGGCAAAGAGTCAATAACCGCGTTAATTTGTATTTTGTGGCTGTGCGCCACAGAATATAAAGTCGTATTATGTTTTTGTAGTTGGGAGCAACAGACTTGATAGCCGTATGATTTTTTTTGTAGCTGCAAGTCAAAATGTCAATAACCGCGTTAATTCGTTTTTGTGGCTGTGCGCCACAGAATAGATTGTCGTATTAGTTTTTTGTAGCTGGGAGCAACAGACTTGATAGCCGTATTAACTTTTTTCTGTAGCTGCAAAGCAAACAGTCGATAACCGCGTTAATTCGTATTTTGTGGCTGTGCGCCACAGAATAGATAGTCGTATTAGGTTTTTGTAGCTGGGAGCAACATACTTGATAGCCGTATAAACTTTTTTCTGTAGCTGCACGGCAAAGAGTCAATAACCGCGTTAATTTGTCTTTTGTGGCTGTGCGCCACAGAATATAAAGTCGTATTAGGTTTTTGTAGCCATGAGCAACATACTTGATAGCCGTATAAACTTTTTTCTGTAGCTGCAAGGCAAAGAGGTAATAACCGCGTTAATTTGTCTTTTGTGGCTGTGCGCCACAGAATAGATAGTCGTATTAGGTTTTTGTAGCTGGGAGCAACATACTTGATAGCCGTATAAACTTTTTTCTGTAGCTGCACGGCAAAGAGTCAATAACCGCGTTAATTTGTCTTTTGTGGCTGTGCGCCACAGAATATAAAGTCGTATTAGGTTTTTGTAGCCATGAGCAACAGACTTGATAGCCGTATAAACTTTTTTCTGTAGCTGCAAGGCAAAGAGGTAATAACCGCGTTAATTTGTCTTTTGTGGCTGTGCGCCACAGAATAGATTGTCGTATCAGGTTTTTGTAGCTGGGAGCAACAGACTTGATAGCCGTATGAACTTTTTTCTGTAGCTGCAAGGCAAAGAGGTAATAACCGCGTTAATTTGTCTTTTGTGGCTGTGCGCCACAGGATATAAAGTCGCATTAGGTTTTTGTAGCCATGAGCAACAGACTTGAAAGCCGTATAAACTTTTTTTTCTGTAGCTGCAAGGCAAAGAGTCGATAACCACGTTAATTCGTATTTTGTGGCTGTGCGCCACAGATTAGATTGTCGTATTAGGTTTTTGTAGCTGGGAGCAACAGATTTGATAGCCGTATGAAATGTTCTCTGTAACTGCAAGGCAAAGAGTCAATAACCGCGTTAATTTGTATTTTGTGGCTGTGCGCCACAGGATATAAAGTCGTATTAGGTTTTTGTAGCCATGAGCAACAGACTTGATAGCCGTATAAACTTTTTTCTGTAGCTGCAAGGCAAAGAGTCGATAACCGCGTAAATTCGTATTTTGTGGCTGTGCGCCACAGAATAGATTGTCGTATTAGGTTTTTGTAGCTGGGAGCAACAGACTTGATAGCCGTATAAACTTTTTTCTGTAGCTGCTAGGCAAAGAGTCGATAACCGCGTTAATTCGTATTTTGTGGCTGTGCGCCACAGAATAGATTGTCGTATTAGGTTTTTGTAGCTGGGAGCAACAGATTTGATAGCCGTATGAAATGTTCTCTGTAACTGCAAGGCAAAGAGTCAATAACCGCGTTAATTTGTATTTTGTGGCTGTGCGCCACAGGATATAAAGTCGTATTAGGTTTTTGTAGCCATGAGCAACAGACTTGATAGCCGTATAAACTTTTTTCTGTAGCTGCAAGGCAAAGAGTCGATAACCGCGTAAATTCGTATTTTGTGGCTGTGCGCCACAGAATAGATTGTCGTATTAGGTTTTTGTGGCTGGGAGCAACAGACTTGATAGCCGTATAAACTTTTTTCTGTAGCTGCTAGGCAAAGAGTCGATAACCGCGTTAATTCGTATTTTGTGGCTGTGCGCCACAGAATAGATTGTCGTATTAGGTTTTTGTAGCTGGGAGCAACAGATTTGATAGCCGTATGAAATGTTCTCTGTAACTGCAAGGCAAAGAGTCAATAACCGCGTTAATTTGTATTTTGTGGCTGTGCGCCACAGAATATAAAGTCGTATTATGTTTTTGTAGTTGGGAGCAACAGACTTGATAGCCGTATGATTTTTTTTGTAGCTGCAAGTCAAAATGTCAATAACCGCGTTAATTCGTTTTTGTGGCTGTGCGCCACAGAATAGATTGTCGTATTAGTTTTTTGTAGCTGGGAGCAACAGACTTGATAGCCGTATTAACTTTTTTCTGTAGCTGCAAAGCAAACAGTCGATAACCGCGTTAATTCGTATTTTGTGGCTGTGCGCCACAGAATAGATAGTCGTATTAGGTTTTTGTAGCTGGGAGCAACATACTTGATAGCCGTATAAACTTTTTTCTGTAGCTGCACGGCAAAGAGTCAATAACCGCGTTAATTTGTCTTTTGTGGCTGTGCGCCACAGAATATAAAGTCGTATTAGGTTTTTGTAGCCATGAGCAACAGACTTGATAGCCGTATAAACTTTTTTCTGTAGCTGCAAGGCAAAGAGGTAATAACCGCGTTAATTTGTCTTTTGTGGCTGTGCGCCACAGAATAGATTGTCGTATCAGGTTTTTGTAGCTGGGAGCAACAGACTTGATAGCCGTATTAACTTTTTTCTGTAGCTGCAAAGCAAACAGTCGATAACCGCGTTAATTCGTATTTTGTGGCTGTGCGCCACAGAATAGATAGTCGTATTAGGTTTTTGTAGCTGGGAGCAACATACTTGATAGCCGTATAAACTTTTTTCTGTAGCTGCACGGCAAAGAGTCAATAACCGCGTTAATTTGTCTTTTGTGGCTGTGCGCCACAGAATATAAAGTCGTATTAGGTTTTTGTAGCCATGAGCAACATACTTGATAGCCGTATAAACTTTTTTCTGTAGCTGCAAGGCAAAGAGGTAATAACCGCGTTAATTTGTCTTTTGTGGCTGTGCGCCACAGAATAGATAGTCGTATTAGGTTTTTGTAGCTGGGAGCAACATACTTGATAGCCGTATAAACTTTTTTCTGTAGCTGCACGGCAAAGAGTCAATAACCGCGTTAATTTGTCTTGTGTGGCTGTGCGCCACAGAATATAAAGTCGTATTAGGTTTTTGTAGCCATGAGCAACAGACTTGATAGCCGTATAAACTTTTTTCTGTAGCTGCAAGGCAAAGAGGTAATAACCGCGTTAATTTGTCTTTTGTGGCTGTGCGCCACAGAATAGATTGTCGTATCAGGTTTTTGTAGCTGGGAGCAACAGACTTGATAGCCGTATGAACTTTTCTCTGTAGCTGCAAGCCAACAAATCGATAACCGCGATAATTCGTATTTTGTGGCTGTGCGCCACAGAATAGATTGTCGTATTAGGTTTTTGTAGCTGGGAGCAACAGATTTGATAGCCGTATGGACTGTTTTCTGTAGCTGCAAGGCAAAGAGTCGATAACCGCGTTAATTCGTATTTTGTGGCTGTGCGCCACAGAATAGTATTAGGTTTTTGTAGCTGGGAGCAACATACTTGATAGCCGTATAACCTTTTTCCTGTAGCTGCACGGCAAAGAGTCAATAACCGCGTTAATTTGTCTTTTGTGGCTGTGCGCCACAGAATATAAAGTCGAATTAGGTTTTCGTAGCTGGGAGCAACAGACTTGATAGCCGTATGAACTTTTTTCTGTAGCTGCACGGCAAAGAGTCAATAACCGCGTTAATTTGTCTTTTGTGGCTGTGCGCCACAGAATATAAAGTCGTATTAGGTTTTTGTAGCCATGAGCAACATACTTGATAGCCGTATAAACTTTTTTCTGTAGCTGCAAGGCAAAGAGGTAATAACCGCGTTAATTTGTCTTTTGTGGCTGTGCGCCACAGAATAGATAGTCGTATTAGGTTTTTGTAGCTGGGAGCAACATACTTGATAGCCGTATAAACTTTTTTCTGTAGCTGCACGGCAAAGAGTCAATAACCGCGTTAATTTGTCTTTTGTGGCTGTGCGCCACAGAATATAAAGTCGTATTAGGTTTTTGTAGCCATGAGCAACAGACTTGATAGCCGTATAAACTTTTTTCTGTAGCTGCAAGGCAAAGAGGTAATAACCGCGTTAATTTGTCTTTTGTGGCTGTGCGCCACAGAATAGATTGTCGTATCAGGTTTTTGTAGCTGGGAGCAACAGACTTGATAGCCGTATGAACTTTTTTCTGTAGCTGCAAGGCAAAGAGGTAATAACCGCGTTAATTTGTCTTTTGTGGCTGTGCGCCACAGAATAGATTGTCGTATCAGGTTTTTGTAGCTGGGAGCAACAGACTTGATAGCCGTATGAACTTTTCTCTGTAGCTGCAAGCCAACAAATCGATAACCGCGATAATTCGTATTTTGTGGCTGTGCGCCACAGAATAGATTGTCGTATTAGGTTTTTGTAGCTGGGAGCAACAGATTTGATAGCCGTATGGACTGTTTTCTGTAGCTGCAAGGCAAAGAGTCGATAACCGCGTTAATTCGTATTTTGTGGCTGTGCGCCACAGAATAGTATTAGGTTTTTGTAGCTGGGAGCAACATACTTGATAGCCGTATAACCTTTTTCCTGTAGCTGCACGGCAAAGAGTCAATAACCGCGTTAATTTGTCTTTTGTGGCTGTGCGCCACAGAATATAAAGTCGAATTAGGTTTTCGTAGCTGGGAGCAACAGACTTGATAGCCGTATGAACTTTTTTCTGTAGCTGCACGGCAAAGAGTCAATAACCGCGTTAATTTGTCTTTTGTGGCTGTGCGCCACAGAATATAAAGTCGTATTAGGTTTTTGTAACCATGAGCAACATACTTGATAGCCGTATAAACTTTTTTCTGTAGCTGCAAGGCAAAGAGGTAATAACCGCGTTAATTTGTCTTTTGTGGCTGTGCGCCACAGAATAGATAGTCGTATTAGGTTTTTGTAGCTGGGAGCAACAGACTTGATAGCCGTATAAACTTTTTTCTGTAGCTGCTAGGCAAAGAGTCGATAACCGCGTTAATTCGTATTTTGTGGCTGTGCGCCACAGAATAGATTGTCGTATTAGGTTTTTGTAGCTGGGAGCAACAGATTTGATAGCCGTATGATTTTTTTTGTAGCTGCAAGTCAAAATGTCAATAACCGCGTTAATTCGTTTTTGTGGCTGTGCGCCACAGAATATAAAGTCGTATTAGGTTTTTGTACCCATGAGCAACAGACTTGAAAGCCGTATAAACTTTTTTTCTATAGCTGCAAGGCAAAGAGTCGATAACCACGTTAATTCGTATTTTGTGGCTGTGCGCCACAGAATAGATTGTCGTATTAGGTTTTTGTAGCTGGGAGCAACAGACTTGATAGCCGTATGAACTTTTCTCTGTAGCTGCAAGCCAACAAGTCGATAACCGCGATAATTCGTATTTTGTGGCTGTGCGCCACAGAATAGATTGTCGTATTAGGTTTTTGTAGCTGGGAGCAACAGATTTGATAGCCGTATGGACTGTTCTCTGTAGCTGCAAGGCAAAGAGTCGATAACCGCGTTAATTCGTGTTTTGTGGCTGTGCGCCACAGAATAGATAGTCGTATTAGGTTTTTGTAGCTGGGAGCAACAGACTTGATAGCCGTATGAACTTTTTTCTGTAGCTGCAAGGCAAAGAGGTAATAGCCGCGTTAATTTGTCTTTTGTGGCTGTGCGCCTTAGAATAGATTGTCGTATCAGGTTTTTGTAGCTGGGAGCAACAGACTTGATAGCCGTATGAACTTTTTTCTGTAGCTGCAAGGCAAAGAGGTAATAACCGCGTTAATTTGTCTTTTGTGGCTGTGCGCCACAGGATATAAAGTCGTATTAGGTTTTTGTAGCTGGGAGCAACAGACTTGATAGCCGTATGAACTTTTTTCTGTAGCTGCAAGGCAAAGAGGTAATAGCCGCGTTAATTTGTCTTTTGTGGCTGTGCGCCTTAGAATAGATTGTCGTATCAGGTTTTTGTAGCTGGGAGCAACAGACTTGATAGCCGTATGAACTTTTTTCTGTAGCTGCAAGGCAAAGAGGTAATAACCGCGTTAATTTGTCTTTTGTGGCTGTGCGCCACAGAATATAAAGTCGTATTAGGTTTTTGTAGCTGGGAGCAACATACTTGATAGCCGTATAAACTTTTTTCTGTAGCTGCACGGCAAAGAGTCAATAACCGCGTTAATTTGTCTTTTGTGGCTGTGCGCCACAGAATAGATTGTCGTATCAGGTTTTTGTAGCTGGGAGCAACATACTTGATAGCCGTATAAACTTTTTTCTGTAGCTGCAAGGCAAAGAGTCAATAACCGCGTTAATTCGTCTTTTGTGGCTGTGCGCCACAGAATAGATTGTCGTATTAGGTTTTTGTAGCTGGGAGCAACAGATTTGATAGCCGTATGAAATATTCTCTGTAACTGCGAGGCAAAGAGTCAATAACCGCGTTAATTCGTTTTTTGTGGCTGTGCGCCACAGAATATATAGTCGTATTAGGTTTTTGTAGCTGGGAGCAAAAGATTTGATAGCCGTATGAACTGTTCTCTGTAGCTGCAAGGCAAAGAGTCGATAACCGCGTTAATTCGTATTTTGTGGCTGTGCGCCACAGAATAGATAGTCGTATTAGGTTTTTGTAGCTGGGAGCAACATATTTGATAGCCGTATAACCTTTTTCCTGTAGCTGCACGGCAAAGAGTCAATAACCGCGTTAATTTGTCTTTTGTGGCTGTGCGCCACAGAATATAAAGTCGTATTAGGTTTTTGTAGCTGGGAGCAACAGACTTGATAGCCGTATGAACTTTTTTCTGTAGCTGCAAGGCAAAGAGGTAATAACCGCGTTAATTTGTCTTTTGTGGCTGTGCGCCACAGAATAGATTGTCGTATCAGGTTTTTGTAGCTGGGAGCAACAGACTTGATAGCCGTATGAACTTTTTTCTGTAGCTGCAAGGCAAAGAGGTAATAACCGCGTTAATTTGTCTTTTGTGGCTGTGCGCCATAGGATATAAAGTCGTATTAGGTTTTTGTAGCCATGAGCAACAGACTTGATAGCCGTATAAACTTTTTTCTGTAGCTGCAAGGCAAAGAGTCGATAACCGCGTTATATCGTATTTTGTGGCTGTGTGCCACAGAATAGATAGTTGTATTGGGTTTTTCTAGCTGGGAGCAACATACTTGATAGCCATATAAACTTTTTTCTGTAGCTGCACGGCAAAGAGTCAATAACCGCGTTAATTTGTCTTTTGTGGCTGTGCGCCACAGAATATAAAGTCGTATTAGGTTTTTGTAGCTGGGAGCAACAGACTTGATAGCCGTATAAACTTTTTTTCTGTAGCTGCAAGGCAAAGAGGTAATAACCGCGTTAATTTGTCTTTTGTGGCTGTGCGCCACAGAATATAAAGTCGTATTAGGTTTTTGTAGCTGGGAGCAACAGATTTGATAGCCGTATGAAATGTTCTCTGTAACTGCAAGGCAAAGAATCAATAACCGCGTTAATTTGTATTTTGTGGCTGTGCGCCACAGAATAGATAGTCGTATTAGGTTTTTGTAGCTGGGAGCAACATATTTGATAGCCGTATAACCTTTTTCCTGTAGCTGCACGGCAAAGAGTCAATAACCGCGTTAATTTGTCTTTTGTGGCTGTGCGCCACAGAATATAAAGTCGTATTAGGTTTTTGTAGCTGGGAGCAACAGACTTGATAGCCGTATGAACTTTTTTCTGTAGCTGCAAGGCAAAGAGGTAATAACCGCGTTAATTTGTCTTTTGTGGCTGTGCGCCACAGAATAGATTGTCGTATCAGGTTTTTGTAGCTGGGAGCAACAGACTTGATAGCCGTATGAACTTTTTTCTGTAGCTGCAAGGCAAAGAGGTAATAACCGCGTTAATTTGTCTTTTGTGGCTGTGCGCCATAGGATATAAAGTCGTATTAGGTTTTTGTAGCCATGAGCAACAGACTTGATAGCCGTATAAACTTTTTTCTGTAGCTGCAAGGCAAAGAGTCGATAACCGCGTTATATCGTATTTTGTGGCTGTGTGCCACAGAATAGATAGTTGTATTGGGTTTTTCTAGCTGGGAGCAACATACTTGATAGCCATATAAACTTTTTTCTGTAGCTGCACGGCAAAGAGTCAATAACCGCGTTAATTTGTCTTTTGTGGCTGTGCGCCACAGAATATAAAGTCGTATTAGGTTTTTGTAGCTGGGAGCAACAGACTTGATAGCCGTATAAACTTTTTTTCTGTAGCTGCAAGGCAAAGAGGTAATAACCGCGTTAATTTGTCTTTTGTGGCTGTGCGCCACAGAATATAAAGTCGTATTAGGTTTTTGTAGCTGGGAGCAACAGATTTGATAGCCGTATGAAATGTTCTCTGTAACTGCAAGGCAAAGAATCAATAACCGCGTTAATTTGTATTTTGTGGCTGTGCGCCACAGAATATAAAGTCGTATTATGTTTTTGTATTTGGAAGCAACAGACTTGATAGCCGTATGATTTTTTTTTTGTAGCTGCAAGTCAAAATGTCAATAACCGCGTTAATTCGTCTTTGTGGCTGTGCGCCACAGAATAGATTGTCGTATTAGGTTTTTGTAGCTGGGAGCAACAGAATTGATAGCCGTATGAAATGTTCTCTGTAACTGCGAGGCAAAGAGTCAATAACCGCGTTAATTCGTCTTTTGTGGCTGTGCGCCACAGAATATATAGTCGTATTAGGTTTTTGTAGCTGGGAGCAACAGACTTGATAGCCGTATGAACTTTTCTCTGTAGCTGCAAGCCAACAAGTCGATAACCGCGATAATTTGTATTTTGTGGCTGTGCGCCACAGAATAGATTGTCGTATTAGGTTTTTGTAGCTGGGAGCAACAGATTTGATAGCCGTATGAACTGTTCTCTGTAGCTGCAAGGCAAAGAGTCGATAACCGCGTCAATTCGTATTTTGTGGCTGTGCGCCACAGAATAGATTGTCGTATTAGGTTTTTGTAGCTGGGAGCAACAGATTTGATAGCCGTATGAAATATTCTCTGTAACTGCGAGGCAAAGAGTCAATAACCGCGTTAATTCGTCTTTTGTGGCTGTGCGCCACAGAATATATAGTCGTATTAGGTTTTTGTAGCTGGGAGCAACAGACTTGATAGCCGTATGAACTGTTCTCTGTAGCTGCAAGGCAAAGAGTCGATAACCGCGTTAATTCGTATTTTGTGGCTGTGCGCCACAGAATAGATAGTCGTATTAGGTTTTTTCAGCTGGGAGCAACATACTTGATAGCCGTATAACCTTTTTCCTGTAGCTGCACGGCAAAGAGTCAATAACCGCGTTAATTTGTCTTTTGTGGCTGTGCGCCACAGAATATAGAGTCGTATTAGGTTTTCGTAGCTGGGAGCAACAGACTTGATAGCCGTATGAATTTTTTTCTGTAGCTGCAAGGCAAAGAGGTAATAACCGCGTTAATTTGTCTTTTGTGGCTGTGCGCCACAGAATAGATTGTCGTATCAGGTTTTTGTAGCTGGGAGCAACAGACTTGATAGCCGTATGAACTTTTCTCTGTAGCTGCAAGCCAACAAGTCAATAACCGCGTTAATTCGTCTTTTGTGGCTGTGCGCCACAGAATATATAGTCGTATTAGGTTTTTGTAGCTGGGAGCAACAGACTTGATAGCCGTATGAACTGTTCTCTGTAGCTGCAAGGCAAAGAGGTAATAACCGCGTTAATTTGTCTTTTGTGGCTGTGCGCCATAGGATATAAAGTCGTATTAGGTTTTTGTAGCCATGAGCAACAGACTTGATAGCCGTATAAACTTTTTTCTGTAGCTGCAAGGCAAAGAGTCGATAACCGCGTTATATCGTATTTTGTGGCTGTGTGCCACAGAATAGATAGTTGTATTGGGTTTTTCTAGCTGGGAGCAACATACTTGATAGCCATATAAACTTTTTTCTGTAGCTGCACGGCAAAGAGTCAATAACCGCGTTAATTTGTCTTTTGTGGCTGTGCGCCACAGAATATAAAGTCGTATTAGGTTTTTGTAGCTGGGAGCAACAGACTTGATAGCCGTATAAACTTTTTTTCTGTAGCTGCAAGGCAAAGAGGTAATAACCGCGTTAATTTGTCTTTTGTGGCTGTGCGCCACAGAATATAAAGTCGTATTAGGTTTTTGTAGCTGGGAGCAACAGATTTGATAGCCGTATGAAATGTTCTCTGTAACTGCAAGGCAAAGAATCAATAACCGCGTTAATTTGTATTTTGTGGCTGTGCGCCACAGAATATAAAGTCGTATTATGTTTTTGTATTTGGAAGCAACAGACTTGATAGCCGTATGATTTTTTTTTGTAGCTGCAAGTCAAAATGTCAATAACCGCGTTAATTCGTCTTTGTGGCTGTGCGCCACAGAATAGATTGTCGTATTAGGTTTTTGTAGCTGGGAGCAACAGATTTGATAGCCGTATGAAATTTTCTCTGTAACTGCGAGGCAAAGAGTCAATAACCGCGTTAATTCGTCTTTTGTGGCTGTGCGCCACAGAATATATAGTCGTATTAGGTTTTTGTAGCTGGGAGCAACAGATTTGATAGCCGTATGAAATATTCTCTGTAACTGCGAGGCAAAGAGTCAATAACCGCGTTAATTCGTCTTTTGTGGCTGTGCGCCACAGAATATATAGTCGTATTAGGTTTTTGTAGCTGGGAGCAACAGACTTGATAGCCGTATGAACTGTTCTCTGTAGCTGCAAGGCAAAGAGTCGATAACCGCGTTAATTCGTATTTTGTGGCTGTGCGCCACAGAATAGATAGTCGTATTAGGTTTTTTCAGCTGGGAGCAACATACTTGATAGCCGTATAACCTTTTTCCTGTAGCTGCACGGCAAAGAGTCAATAACCGCGTTAATTTGTCTTTTGTGGCTGTGCGCCACAGAATATAGAGTCGTATTAGGTTTTCGTAGCTGGGAGCAACAGACTTGATAGCCGTATGAATTTTTTTCTGTAGCTGCAAGGCAAAGAGGTAATAACCGCGTTAATTTGTCTTTTGTGGCTGTGCGCCACAGAATAGATTGTCGTATCAGGTTTTTGTAGCTGGGAGCAACAGACTTGATAGCCGTATGAACTTTTCTCTGTAGCTGCAAGCCAACAAGTCAATAACCGCGTTAATTCGTCTTTTGTGGCTGTGCGCCACAGAATATATAGTCGTATTAGGTTTTTGTAGCTGGGAGCAACAGACTTGATAGCCGTATGAACTGTTCTCTGTAGCTGCAAGGCAAAGAGGTAATAACCGCGTTAATTTGTCTTTTGTGGCTGTGCGCCATAGGATATAAAGTCGTATTAGGTTTTTGTAGCCATGAGCAACAGACTTGATAGCCGTATAAACTTTTTTCTGTAGCTGCAAGGCAAAGAGTCGATAACCGCGTTATATCGTATTTTGTGGCTGTGTGCCACAGAATAGATAGTTGTATTGGGTTTTTCTAGCTGGGAGCAACATACTTGATAGCCATATAAACTTTTTTCTGTAGCTGCACGGCAAAGAGTCAATAACCGCGTTAATTTGTCTTTTGTGGCTGTGCGCCACAGAATATAAAGTCGTATTAGGTTTTTGTAGCTGGGAGCAACAGACTTGATAGCCGTATAAACTTTTTTTCTGTAGCTGCAAGGCAAAGAGGTAATAACCGCGTTAATTTGTCTTTTGTGGCTGTGCGCCACAGAATATAAAGTCGTATTAGGTTTTTGTAGCTGGGAGCAACAGATTTGATAGCCGTATGAAATGTTCTCTGTAACTGCAAGGCAAAGAATCAATAACCGCGTTAATTTGTATTTTGTGGCTGTGCGCCACAGAATATAAAGTCGTATTATGTTTTTGTATTTGGAAGCAACAGACTTGATAGCCGTATGATTTTTTTTTGTAGCTGCAAGTCAAAATGTCAATAACCGCGTTAATTCGTCTTTGTGGCTGTGCGCCACAGAATAGATTGTCGTATTAGGTTTTTGTAGCTGGGAGCAACAGATTTGATAGCCGTATGAAATTTTCTCTGTAACTGCGAGGCAAAGAGTCAATAACCGCGTTAATTCGTCTTTTGTGGCTGTGCGCCACAGAATATATATTCGTATTAGGTTTTTGTAGCTGGGAGCAACAGACTTGATAGCCGTATGAACTTTTCTCTGTAGCTGCAAGCCAACAAGTCGATAACCGCGATAATTTGTATTTTGTGGCTGTGCGCCACAGAATAGATTGTCGTATTAGGTTTTTGTAGCTGGGAGCAACAGATTTGATAGCCGTATGAACTGTTCTCTGTAGCTGCAAGGCAAAGAGTCGATAACCGCGTCAATTCGTATTTTGTGGCTGTGCGCCACAGAATAGATTGTCGTATTAGGTTTTTGTAGCTGGGAGCAACAGATTTGATAGCCGTATGAAATATTCTCTGTAACTGCGAGGCAAAGAGTCAATAACCGCGTTAATTCGTCTTTTGTGGCTGTGCGCCACAGAATATATAGTCGTATTAGGTTTTTGTAGCTGGGAGCAACAGACTTGATAGCCGTATGAACTGTTCTCTGTAGCTGCAAGGCAAAGAGTCGATAACCGCGTTAATTCGTATTTTGTGGCTGTGCGCCACAGAACAGATAGTCGTATTAGGTTTTTTTAGCTGGGAGCAACATACTTGATAGCCGTATAACCTTTTTCCTGTAGCTGCACGGCAAAGAGTCAATAACCGCGTTAATTTGTCTTTTGTGGCTGTGCGCTACAGAATATAGAGTCGTATTAGGTTTTCGTAGCTGGGAGCAACAGACTTGATAGCCGTATGAATTTTTTTCTGTAGCTGCAAGGCAAAGAGGTAATAACCGCGTTGATTTGTCTTTTGTGGCTGTGCGCCACAGAATAGATTGTCGTATCAGGTTTTTGTAGCTGGGAGCAACAGACTTGATAGCCGTATGAACTTTTCTCTGTAGCTGCAAGCCAACAAGTCAATAACCGCGTTAATTCGTCTTTTGTGGCTGTGCGCCACAGAATATATAGTCGTATTAGGTTTTTGTAGCTGGGAGCAACAGACTTGATAGCCGTATGAACTGTTCTCTGTAGCTGCAAGGCAAAGAGTCGATAACCGCGTTAATTCGTATTTTGTGGCTGTGCACCACAGAATAGATAGTCGTATTAGGTTTTTGTAGCTGGGAGCAACATATTTGATAGCCGTATAACCTTTTCCCTGTAGCTGCACGGCAAAGAGTCAATAACCGCGTTAATTTGTCTTTTGTGGCTGTGCGCCACAGAATATAAAGTCGTATTAGGTTTTTGTAGCTGGGAGCAACAGACTTGATAGCCGTATGAACTTTTTTCTGTAGCTGCAAGGCGAAGAGGTAATAACCGCGTTAATTTGTCTTCTGTGGCTGTGCGCCACAGAATAGATTGTCGTATTAGGTTTTTGTAGCTGGGAGCAACAGACTTGATAGCCGTATGAACTTTTTTCTGTAGCTGCAAGGCAAAGAGGTAATAACCGCGTTAATTTGTCTTTTGTGGCTGTGCGCCATAGGATATAAAGTCGTATTAGGTTTTTGTAGCCATGAGCAACAGACTTGATAGCCGTATAAACTTTTTTCTGTAGCTGCAAGGCAAAGAGTCGATAACCGCGTTATATCGTATTTTGTGGCTGTGTGCCACAGAATAGATAGTTGTATTGGGTTTTTCTAGCTGGGAGCAACATACTTGATAGCCATATAAACTTTTTTTCTGTAGCTGCACGGCAAAGAGTCAATAACCGCGTTAATTTGTCTTTTGTGGCTGTGCGCCACAGAATATAAAGTCGTATTAGGTTTTTGTAGCTGGGAGCAACAGACTTGAGAGCCGTATAAACTTTTTTTCTCTAGCTGCAAGGCAAAGAGATAATAACCGCGTTAATTTGTCTTTTGTGGCTGTGCGCCACAGAATATAAAGTCGTATTAGGTTTTTGTAGCTGGGAGCAACAGATTTGATAGCCGTATGAAATGTTCTCTGTAACTGCGAGGCAAAGAGTCAATAACCGCGTTAATTCGTCTTTTGTGGCTGTGCGCCACAGAATATATAGTCGTATTAGGTTTTTGTAGCTGGGAGCAACAGACTTGATAGCCGTATGAACTTTTCTCTGTAGCTGCAAGCCAACAAGTCGATAACCGCGATAATTTGTATTTTGTGGCTGTGCGCCACAGAATAGATTGTCGTATTAGGTTTTTGTAGCTGGGAGCAACAGATTTGATAGCCGTATGAACTGTTCTCTGTAGCTGCAAGGCAAAGAGTCAATAACGCGTTAATTCGTCTTTTGTGGCTGTGCGCCACAGAATATATAGTCGTCTTAAGTTTTTGTATCTGGGAGCAACATACTTGATAGCCGTATGAACTTTTTCTGTAGCTGCAAGGCAAAGAGTCAACAACCGCGTTAAGTCGTCTTTTGTGGCTGTGCGCCACGAAATATATAGTCGTGTTGAGTCTTTGTAGCTGGGAGCAACATACTTGATAGCCGTATAAACTTTTTTCTGTAGCTTTACGACAAAGAGTCAATAACCGCGTTAATTTGTCTTTTGTGGCTGTGCGCCACAGAATATGGAGTCGTATTAGGTTTTTGTAGCTGGGAGCAACAGATTTGATAGCCGTATGAACTTTTCTCTGTAACTGCAAGCCAAAGAGTCGATAACCGCGTTAATTCGTATTTTGTGGCTGTGCGCCACATAATAGATAGTCGTATTAGGTTTTTGTGTCTGGGAGCAACAGACTTGATAGCCGTATGAACTGTTCTCTGCAGTTGCAAGGCAAGGAGTCGATAACTGTTCGGCATAGCCTAAACTTAGCATGTTGCACGGGCGCAGCTGATTAGCATAGCGACTGCGCACGTGAGCGCCAGACATGTTAATGCAGTGTTGGCACGTGGAAAGAAGACAAGAGGAGCTCACTCTTCAACTTACACCGACCATGGGATACGCTCTGGGCTACTCGCTCTCTCGGTTATCTCTCATAGATAACTACTCGTATATTCATTTATATTATAATAAACTTGTATTGCTAACTTGTTATGTTCTACTATGAATACAGTTTCTCTATAACATGTCTCTCCCATATTTCTCCCCTAATGCTCATATGTGGTGATAATATCAATCAGATACTTATTATATTATATAGTTAACTCCGCGTGGCAATAGTATTGAAATAGTAATAGGCAGTTCTCCACTGACTGTCGAACATGGTGCATCGGCCGAACTAGCTACTCAGCCGCTCATCCACATTATTCATTCCAAACTATGGTGATAACAGTCCCTTCAATTCCACATAAGTCCATTTTATTCCACAATGTTTATTTTGAGTTTAATAGCAGTACAAGTGGGTAAATTTGTACTGAAATACCCTGGTAAAGTCCAACCTTTGGTAAGTTGGCGGGGAGCTAATTAGCGATGTAAACGTCCTGAACCCATTTGAATCTTTCGGATGCCCTTTTGTAGTGGAAACCCAAATTGACATCCACACATTTTTTTGAGCCCAGGACTCCCAGCATACGGGACCACGCAGAACGGCTGCGGTATGCACGCGAAATGGGAAGTTCGCGCTGTGGTGAGGCCGGTAGACAGCCACAGATGAAGGAAAAATAAATAGTCTGGTACGGACAGGCAAGAGGCGTAGTTTCAGGTGCTAGGAAACGTAGCGTGAGCCACCACTCCCATTGGATCCGTAATCTATTAGCTCATAATAACCATTCAATGAAATGCGATACGTGTGATTTTGAACCTATACGAGAATGAATAATCTTCAAATTTTCGATTCTATAATACTTTCTGTACAGGTAAAACTATCCCACATCGAGCCAGAAGACCACTTGGTGCAGACATTTTTGACGAACCTATTTCTCTAGAACTACATAGTTGTTGATCAGGTTTCAAGCGTTCTCAATTTCTGCATAAATACTTACCAATATCATTGTGCACTCACCTAATATCAATGTGAAAAAATTTAAAAAAAAACACTTATTCCTCAACATCAATAATATTTCAATTACTTTTTGCAAATATCGACGACTTTTCATAGCACCTATACCTTTCAGATCATTACCATTCAGTATTCTAACCGTTGTCATTCGAAGCGAGGTGCACTGCACAAACGAACGGAGATAGCAGACATTGGAAACGAGACTACATCATTTCACCCACAAGAACAAACAGTTACTTATACCATATTATTTCTTCTTCCGTGAAAACGTTCGATAATATCTGATTTAAAAAAAAATGATTTGCGTTTCGGAATTGGTGCAAATATACTTCTCTCGGATTCTCCATATTATCACATACAGGTCAAATTATACCTGATATATATCATAAATGCGCATTTCTCTCCAATCGCCTCCAACTCCACAACATCTCACTTGAACATTCCTAGAGTTACTTGCTTACTGCTAGTCATAATTTCGAGTATCACTTTGCTTATCCACAACTTTCCACCGTGATGGAATTTACTCAAAATAGTCAATTTTGAGTCTTTTTCACGAGGATTCAATGAGCACTGATTCTCAAGGTAGAGCTATATGTTTCGATCTTCTCAAGACCAAAACGGATACGGTGTATGTCTCCCCATCCCGTGATAATTGTAGTTTGATCCCGTTGCTTCTCGGACGCACACCGTGAGCTAGTTTGCGAGATCAAACTACATCTAAAATCTGGTCATTCCCTGAATACAGATACTTCCTAACGATCCCATATTTATTTTCCCTTCTCACATTCTTTGTAAACCCATACCACAACTCACATAATTCTTGAACGATAATGCAATTATACTTGCTTCTCTTTTTCAAGAAATCTCCCTCTATCATTCTCGGATGCCTCACGTTCAATACTGTGTTAACTAACGTAATAGCCACTATTTTTCCTAATAGCTTCTAGCCACCTTGATTCATTGAAATTTTCTGGTCAAGGGTTGAGGATATGCTAAAAAAAACTACCAATATAATACCAGAACTATTTCACACAATCCGGTAGCCAATATAAGTTTGCGGAGGGAATTGCAACTAATGTTTCGGAAACGTGAGGCAGGATGATCAATATCATCAATACATCATACATGTTGGAATATGAGAAGACGGAAACTGATCACAATTTACAACAACGTGGGAAACGACGGATCGGAGCAACTCAGTGGCGTTATTCAGGTGCGTTCAGAAAGAAGGATTCTCACATATGTTTTCTGTTTGTTTTTTCTTATTCAGAACTCGACTCCCCTCTCCCCTATTAACCCTCATGCTTACATTTGTATAATTTACAGCTATGACATGATTTCACCACTTGGTGTTGTTTCCTCAAGTCCACCCCAATTTCACTCATCCCAATCATCCGGGTTTGTCTTTGTTGTTAATGATTCATATATACTTTCGAAAGTAGTCTACCATACACTTGCTGCCACGGATGTTTCATTAAAAATTACAAAACAACAGCATATAATTCGTGAGCAATGAAGTCCTGCAAAAGCCCACTATTCCCTATTCTTTAATGAAATCCACCACAAAATTCCAAAAAATCCCTTGAAATCTGTGCAATACGTGCAAAAATGTCCCACATTCTCTCAAATGTCACATTAGATGATATTAAGGAATGACGAGGTAAGAGATAGAAAATTATTCTAATGCGGCCTGCCTCCATCTTACGAAGAGCAAATGTGAAAAGATGCGTGGAAGTTGAAAACAAACTACTATAGAAGTCACCGGCGTCATCTGGAGTTTAATGAAGGTACGTCGCAATTGTTTAGTGCCTTTCAATCCCTTCGAATCTGGCAAACACCAGTCATCGTATTCAACCTATATCCCTACTATGTGCTCATTTTTAATGCTATAAAGCCCATTACGGTCATACGGTATTCAATTTGGGTCTGTATAACAACTTGGAATAAGCGCCAGCTCAAGAGCCGATTTCGGGACCTCTTCAAAGAAATTGTTCTTCTTGTGTGTAGGGTTTCCACCAGGTTTTTATAAAGCAAATGAAGCACTCGTTCAAGAGACTATTCCATCTAAGAATCCAAGTATCTAGTCCATCCAGGCTTCGAAAACATTGTATTTCTGAAGTTTAATCCCTCGCCAAATAAATTTCAAAAAAACTCATATTCATATTCATCATACACTTCAAAATGACCGGACAACTTGTACTTTCGTACATCATTTGGTTGTTTATCCATTTGTTTAGAAGTAGAGTCATTATCCAATTCATCAATCAAATTCCACACTCTAGCCGTAAGATCAATTATTCACAGCACGCGAAACAAATCTACGCTAGAGTTTACGTTTTCTAAAGCAAGCACATGC
Organism: Litoditis marina; assembly: GCA_964036275.1. Taxonomy (NCBI): domain Eukaryota; kingdom Metazoa; phylum Nematoda; class Chromadorea; order Rhabditida; family Rhabditidae; genus Litoditis; species Litoditis marina. Next base: position 133,808 of record CAXIWQ010000254.1, read on the forward strand.
GGTTTGTTTCGCGCTTTTTCCGTTGTGTTTGTAGTTTGATCCCACAGCCTTTCGGTCAAAATTAGTAAATAAGGACATGTCAAACTCAAACTACAATGAATCTTTCTTCACTCCCTATATCTATTGTATCCTGAGAAATATCAACGAAAAGTAGTTGTTTATTCACATTATTCCAGCAATCCACACATATCAACTCGAATCCACAGTAAGTAACAGTAACCAGCAGTTTTCCGAAGGAGTGTTCAGCGTTATTTCGATAATTGGACTGGAGTCTGCATGGACTAACGTGGAATGATGTTGGATTGACAGGATTAGTGGATCAAGGGAATACGTGAGTTTCATGCTTACTAATAATTGTAGTTTGGTTCAACCACCTCATTATTTGTTAACTACAGAGCTACAGACTAGTGCCCAAAAATACAATTCATGTTTTCCCTATACAAATTTTCCCTATACAAATTTTCTTCCTCCCACCGAGTATGAAAATCAGCCTAATTCTGACTATTTGTCAACAAACATCGACTTGATATATATTCCATTCTGTGCTGACAGTAACATTTTACCTATTTGGTTTTTAGAATATATTATTCACTACCCACTGATAATTTTGTCTGTCACAGAGATACCTCTCAGTGAGAAAGTCATCTTTCCAGCAACCCCAATACCCATCAACACACTCTATTCTCACTCTGTTCAAACCAGTCCATCCACCACTCCTCTATTCGAATTTCGAACAACTAATTATTTTCAGGTTTTAGGCGTTTTCTCCCTTCGGCAAAATTTTTTCAAAGTTGGGAGTGTTCGGCATAGCCTAAACTTAGCATGTTGCACGGGCGCAGCTGATTAGCATAGCGACTGCGCACGTGAGCGCCAGACATGTTAATGCAGTGTTGGCACGTGGAAAGAAGACAAGAGGAGCTCACTCTTCAACTTACACCGACCATGGGATACGCTCTGGGCTACTCGCTCTCTCGGTTATCTCTCATAGATAACTACTCGTATATTCATTTATATTATAATAAACTTGTATTGCTAACTTGTTATGTTCTACTATGAATACAGTTTCTCTATAACATGTCTCTCCCATATTTCTCCCCTAATGCTCATATGTGGTGATAATATCAATCAGATACTTATTATATTATATAGTTAACTCCGCGTGGCAATAGTATTGAAATAGTAATAGGCAGTTCTCCACTGACTGTCGAACAATAACCGCGTTAATTCGTACTTTGTGGCTGTGCGCCACAGAATAGATTGTCGTATTAGGTTTTTGTAGCTGGGAGCAACATACTCGATAGCCGTATAAACTTTTTTCCTGTAGCTTCACGGTAAAGAGTCAATAACCGCGTTATTTGTCTTTTGTGGCTGTGCGCCACAGAATAGTAAGTCGTATTAGGTTTTTGTAGCTGGGAGCAACAGACTTGATAGCCGTATAAACTTTTCTCTGTAGCTGCAAGGCAAAGAGTTAATAACCGCGTTAATTTGTCTTTTGTGGCTGTGTGCCACAGAAAAGATAGTTGTATTGGGTTTTTCTAGCTGGGAGCAACAGACTTGATAACCGTATAAACTTTTTTCTGTAGCTGCAAGGCAAAGAGTCAATAACCGCGTTAATTTGTCTTTTGTGGTTGTGCGCCACAGAATATAAAGTCGTATTAGGTTTTTGTAGTTGGGAGCAACAGACTTGATTGCCGTATGAGTTTTTTTTTCTGTAACTGCAAGCCGAAGAGTCAATAACCGCGTTAATTTGTCTTTTGTGGTTGTGCGCCACAGAATATAAAGTCGTATTAGGTTTTTGTAGTTGGGAGAAACAGACTTGATAGCCGTATGATTTTTTTTGTAGGTGCAAGGCAAAAAGTCAATAACCGCGTTAATTCGTATTTGGTGGATGTGCGCCACAAAATAGATTGTTGTATTAGGTTTTTGTAGCTGGGAGAAACAGATTTGATAGCCGTATGAACTGTTCTCTGTAGCTGCAAGGCAAAGAGTCAATAACGCGTTAATTCGTTTTTTGTGGCTGTGCGCCACAGAATATATAGTCGTCTTAAGTTTTTGTATCTGGGAGCAACATACTTGATAGCCGTATGAACTTTTTTCTGTAGCTGCAAGGCAAAGAGTCAACAACCGCGTTAAGTCGTCTTTTGTGGCTGTGCGCCACGAAATATATAGTCGTGTTGAGTCTTTGTAGCTGGGAGCAACATACTTGATAGCCGTATAAACTTTTTTCTGTAGCTTTACGGCAAAGAGTCAATAACCGCGTTAATTTGTCTTTTGTGGCTGTGCGCCACAGAATATGGAGTCGTATTAGGTTTTTGTAGCTGGGAGCAACAGACTTGATAGCCGTATAAACTTTTCTCTGTGACTGCAAGCCAAAGAGTCAATAACCGCGTTATTTCGTATGTTATGGCTGTGCGCCACAGAATAGATTGTCGTATTAGGTTTTTGTAGCTGGGAGCAACAGATTTGATAGCCGTATGAACTTTTCTCTGTAACTGCAAGCCAAAGAGTCGATAACCGCGTTAATTCGTATTTTGTGGCTGTGCGCCACATAATAGATAGTCGTATTAGGTTTTTGTATCTGGGAGCAACAGACTTGATAGCCGTATGAACTGTTCTCTGTAGTTGCAAGGCAAGGAGTCGATAACCGCGTTAATTCGTACTTTGTGGCTGTGCGCCACAGAATAGATTGTTGTATTAGGTTTTTGTAGCTGGGAGCAACATACTCGATAGCCGTATAAACTTTTTTCCTGTAGCTGCACGGTAAAGAGTCAATAACCGCGTTATTTGTCTTTTGTGGCTGTGCGCCACAGAATAGTAAGTCGTATTAGGTTTTTGTAGCTGGGAGCAACAGACTTGATAGCCGTATAAACTTTTCTCTGTAGCTGCAAGGCAAAGAGTTAATAACCGCGTTAATTTGTCTTTTGTGGCTGTGTGCCACAGAAAAGATAGTTGTATTGGGTTTTTCTAGCTGGGAGCAACAGACTTGATAACCGTATAAACTTTTTTCTGTAGCTGCAAGGCAAAGAGTCAATAACCGCTTTAATTTGTCTTTTGTGGTTGTGCGCCACAGAATATAAAGTCGTATTAGGTTTTTGTAGTTGGGAGCAACAGACTTGATAGCCGTATGATTTTTTTTGTAGGTGCAAGGCAAAAAGTCAATAACCGCGTTAATTCGTATTTGGTGGATGTGCGCCACAAAATAGATTGTTGTATTAGGTTTTTGTAGCTGGGAGAAACAGATTTGATAGCCGTATGAACTGTTCTCTGTAGCTGCAAGAAAAAGAGTCAATAACGCGTTAATTCGTTTTTTGTGGCTGTGCGCCACAGAATATATAGTCGTCTTAGGTTTTTGTAGCTGGGAGCAACAGACTTGATAGCCGTATAAACTTTTTTCTGTAGCTGCAAGGCAAAGAGTCAATAACCGCGTTAATTTGTCTTTTGTGGTTGTGCGCCACAGAATATAAAGTCGTATTAGGTTTTTGTAGTTGGGAGCAACAGACTTGATAGCCGTATGAACTGTTCTCTGTAGCTGCAAGGCAAAGAGTCAATAACGCGTTAATTCGTCTTTTGTGGCTGTGCGCCACAGAATATATAGTCGTCTTAGGTTTTTGTATCTGGGAGCAACAGACTTGATAGCCGTATGAACTTTTTTCTGTAGCTGCAAGGCAAAGAGTCAATAACCGCGTTAAGTCGTCTTTTGTGGCTGTGCGCCACTAAATATATAGTCGTGTTAGGTCTTTGTAGCTGGGAGCAACATACTTGATAGCCGTATAAACTTTTATTTTGTAGCTTTACGGCAAAGAGTCAATAACCGCGTTAATTTGTCTTTTGTGGCTGTGCGCCACAGAATATGGAGTCGTATTAGGTTTTTGTAGCTGGGAGCAACAGACTTGATAGCCGTATAAATTTTTCTCTGTAACTGCAAGCCAAAGAGTCAATAACCGCGTTATTTCGTATGTTATGGCTGTGCGCCACAGAATAGATTGTCGTATTAGGTTTTTGTAGCTGGGAGCAACAGATTTGATAGCCGTATGAACTTTTCTCTGTAACTGCAAGCCAAAAAGTCGATAACCGCGTTAATTCGTATTTTGTGGCTGTGCGCCACATAATAGATAGTCGTATTAGGTTTTTGTATCTGGGAGCAACAGACTTGATAGCCGTATGAACTGTTCTCTGTAGTTGCAAGGCAAAGAGTCGACAACCGCGTTAATTCGTATTTTGTGGCTGTGCGCCACAGAATAGATTGTCGTATCAGGTTTTTGTAGCTGGGAGCAACATACTCGATAGCCGTATAAACTGTTTTCTGTAGCTGCACGGTAAAGAGTCAATAATCGCGTTAATTTGTCTTTTGTGGCTGTGCGCCACAGAATAGTAAGTCGTATTAGGTTTTTGTAGCTGGGAGCAACAGACTTGATAGCCGTATAAACTTTTTTTGTAGCTGCAAGGCAAATAGTCAATAACCGCGTTAGTTCGTATTTTGTGGCTGTGTGCCACAGAAAAGATAGTTGTATTGGGTTTTTCTAGCTGGGAGCAACATACTTGATAGCCGTATAAACTTTTTTCTGTAGCTGCAAGGCAAAGAGTCAATAACCGCGTTAATCTGTCTTTTGTGGCTGTGCGCCACAGAATATAAAGTCGTATTAGGTTTTTGTAGTTGGGAGCAACAGACTTGATTGCCGTATGAGTTTTTTTTTCTGTAACTGCAAGCCGAAGAGTCGATAACCGCGTTGATTCGTATTTCGTGGCTGTGCGCCACAGAATAGATAATCGTATTAGGTTTTTGTAGCTGGGAGCAACAGACTTGATAGCCGTATAAACTTTTTTCTGTAGCTGCAAGGAAAAGAGTCAATAACCGCGTTAATTTGTCTTTTGTGGTTGTGCGCCACAGAATATAAAGTCGTATTAGGTTTTTGTAGTTGGGAGCAACAGACTTGATAGCCGTATGATTTTTTTTTGTAGGTGCAAGGCAAAGAGTCAATAACCGCGTTAATTCGTATTTGGTGGATGTGCGCCACAAAATAGATTGTCGTATCAGGTTTTTGTAGCTGGGAGCAACAGATTTGATAGCCGTATGAACTGTTCTCTGTAGCTGCAAGGCAAAGAGTCAATAACGCGTTAATTCGTCTTTTGTGGCTGTGCGCCACAGAATATATAGTCGTCTTAGGTTTTTGTATCTGGGAGCAACAGACTTGATAGCCGTATGAACTTTTTTCTGTAGCTGCAAGGCAAAGAGTCAATAACCGCGTTAAGTCGTCTTTTGTGGCTGTGCGCCACAAAATATATAGTCGTGTTAGGTCTTTGAAGCTGGGAGCAACATACTTGATAGCCGTATAAACTTTTTTCTGTAGCTTTACGGCAAAGAGTCAATAACCGCGTTAATTTGTCTTTTGTGGCTGTGCGCCAAAGAATATGGAGTCGTATTAGGTTTTTGTAGCTGGGAGCAACAGACTTGATAGCCGTATAAACTTTTTTCTGTAGCTGCAAGCCAAAGAGTCAATAACCGCGTTATTTCGTATTTTATGGCTGTGCGCCACAGAATAGATAGTTGTATTGGTTTTTTCTAGCTGGGAGCAACATACTTGATAGCCGTATAAACTTTTTTCTGTAGCTGCAAGGCAAAGAGTCAATAACCGCGTTAATCTGTCTTTGGTGGCTGTGCGCCACAGAATATAAAGTCGTATTAGGTTTTTGTAGTTGGGAGCAACAGACTTGATTGCCGTATGAGTTTTTTTTTTCTGTAACTGCAAGCCGAAGAGTCGATAACCGCGTTGATTCGTATTTCGTGGCTGTGCGTCACAGAATAGATAATCGTATTAGGTTTTTGTAGCTGGGAGCAACAGACTTGATAGCCGTATAAACTTTTTTCTGTAGCTGCAAGGCAAAGAGTCAATAACCGCGTTAATTTGTCTTTTGTGGTTGTGCGCCACAGAATATAAAGTCGTATTAGGTTTTTGTAGTTGGGAGCAACAGACTTGATAGCCGTATGATTTTTTCTGTAGGTGCAAGGCAAAGAGTCAATAACCGCGTTAATTCGTATTTGGTGGATGTGCGCCACAAAATAGATTGTCGTATTAGGTTTTTGTAGCTGGGAGCAACAGATTTGATAGCCGTATGAACTGTTCTCTGTAGCTGCAAGGCAAAGAGTCAATAACGCGTTAATTCGTATTTTGTGGCTGTGCGCCACAAAATATATAGTCGTCTTAGGTTTTTGTATCTGGGAGCAACAGACTTGATAGCCGTATGAACTTTTTTCTGTAGCTGCAATGCAAAGAGTCAATAACCGCGTTAAGTCGTCTTTTGTGGCTGTGCGCCACAAAATATATAGTCGTGTTAGGTCTTTGTAGCTAGGAGCAACATACTTGATAGCCGTATAAACTTTTTTCTGTAGCTTTACGGCAAAGAGTCAATAACCGCGTTAATTTGTCTTTTGTGGCTGTGCGCCACAGAATATGGAGTCGTATTAGGTTTTTGTAGCTGGGAGCAACAGACTTGATAGCCGTATAAACTTTTCTCTGTAACTGCAAGCCAAAGAGTCAATAACCGCGTTAATTTGTCTTTTGTGGCTGTGCGCCACAGAATAGTAAGTCGTATTAGGTTTTTGTAGCTGGGAGCAACAGACTTGATAGCCGTATAAACTTTTTTCTGTAGCTGCAAGGCAAAGAGTCAATAACCGCGTTAATTCGTCTTTTGTGGCTGTGTGCCACAGAAAAGATAGTTGTATTGGGTTTTTCTAGCTGGGAGCAACGTACTTGATAGCCGTATGAACTTTTTTTTGTAGCTGCAAGGCAAAGAGTCAATAACCGCGTTAATTTGTCTTTTGTGGCTGTGCGCCACAGAACATAAAGTCGTATTAGGTTTTTGTAGCCAGGAGCAACAGACTTGATAGCCGTATAAACTTTTTTCTGTAGCTGCAAGGCAAAGAGTCGATAACCGCGTTAATTCGTAATTTGTGGCTGTGTGCCACAGAAAAGATAGTTGTATTGGGTTTTTCGAGCTGGGAGCAACATACTTGATAGCCGTATGAACTTTTTTTTGTAGCTGCAAGGCAAAGAGTCAATAACCGCGTTAATTTGTCTTTTGTGGCTGTGCGCCACAGAACATAAAGTCGTATTAGGTTTTTCTAGCTGGGAGCAACATACTTGATAGCCGTATAAACTTTTTTCTGTAGCTGCAAGGCAAAGAGTCAATAACCGCGTTAATTCGTATTTTGTGGCTGTGTGCCACAGAAAAGATAGTTGTATTAGGTTTTTGTAGTTGGGAGCAACAGACTTGATTGCCGTATGAGTTTTTTTCTGTAACTGCAAGCCGAAGAGTCGATAACCGCGTTAATTCGTATTTCGTGACTGTGTGCCACAGAATAGATAATCGTATTAGGTTTTTGTAGCTGGGAGCAACAGACTTGATAGCCGTATAAACTTTTTTCTGTAGCTGCAAGGCAAAGAGTCAATAACCGCGTTAATTTGTCTTTTGTGGTTGTGCGCCACAGAATATAAAGTCGTATTAGGTTTTTGTAGTTGGGAGCAACCGACTTGATAGCCGTATAAACTTTTCTCTGTAACTGCAAGCCAAAGAGTCAATAACCGCGTTATTTTGTATTTTATGGCTGTGCGCCACAGAATAGATTGTCGTATTAGGTTTTTGTAGCTGGGAGCAACAGATTTGATAGCCGTATGAACTTTTCTCTGTAACTGCAAGCCAAAGAGACGATAACCGCGTTAATTCGTATTTTGTGGCTGTGCGCCACATAATAGATAGTCGTATTAGGTTTTTGTATCTGGGAGCAACAGACTTGATAGCCGTATGAACTGTTCTCTGTAGTTGCAAGGCAAAGAGTCGATAACCGCGTTAATTCGTATTTTGTGGCTGTGCGCCACAGAATAGATTGTCGTATTAGGTTTTTGTAGCTGGGAGCAACATACTCGATAGCCGTATAAACTTTTTTCTATAGCTGCACGGTAAAGAGTCAATAACCGCGTTAATTTGTCTTTTGTGGCTGTGCGCCACAGGATAGTAAGTCGTATTAGGTTTTTGTAGCTGGGAGCAACAGACTTGATAGCCGTATAAACTTTTTCCTGTAGCTGCAAGGCAAAGAGTCAATAACCGCGTTAATTCGTCTTTTGTGGCTGTGTGCCACAGAAAAGATAGTTGTATTGGGTTTTTCTAGCTGGGAGCAACGTACTTGATAGCCGTATGAACTTTTTTTTGTAGCTGCAAGGCAAAGAGTCAATAACCGCGTTAATTTGTCTTTTGTGGCTGTGCGCCACAGAACATAAAGTCGTATTAGGTTTTTGTAGCCAGGAGCAACAGACTTGATAGCCGTATAAACTTTTTTCTGTAGCTGCAAGGCAAAGAGTCGATAACCGCGTTAATTCGTAATTTGTGGCTGTGTGCCACAGAAAAGATAGTTGTATTGGGTTTTTCGAGCTGGGAGCAACATACTTGATAGCCGTATGAACTTTTTTTTGTAGCTGCAAGGCAAAGAGTCAATAACCGCGTTAATTTGTCTTTTGTGGCTGTGCGCCACAGAACATAAAGTCGTATTAGGTTTTTCTAGCTGGGAGCAACATACTTGATAGCCGTATAAACTTTTTTCTGTAGCTGCAAGGCAAAGAGTCAATAACCGCGTTAATTCGTATTTTGTGGCTGTGTGCCACAGAAAAGATAGTTGTATTAGGTTTTTGTAGTTGGGAGCAACAGACTTGATTGCCGTATGAGTTTTTTTTCTGTAACTGCAAGCCGAAGAGTCGATAACCGCGTTAATTCGTATTTCGTGGCTGTGCGCCACAGAATAGATAATCGTATTAGGTTTTTGTAGCTGGGAGCAACAGACTTGATAGCCGTATAAACTTTTTTCTGTAGCTGCAAGGCAAAGAGTCAATAACCGCGTTAATTTGTCTTTTGTGGTTGTGCGCCACAGAATATAAAGTCGTATTAGGTTTTTGTAGTTGGAAGCAACAGACTTGATAGCCGTATGATTTTTTTTCTGTAGGTGCAAGGCAAAGAGTCAATAACCGCGTTAATTTGTATTTGGTGGATGTGCGCCACAAAATAGATTGTCGTATTAGGTTTTTGTAGCTGGGAGCAACAGACTTGATAGCCGTATGAACTTTTTTCTGTAGCTGCAAGGCAAAGAGTCAATAACCGCGTTAAGTCGTCTTTTGTGGCTGTGCGCCACAGAATATACAGTCGTCTTAGGTTTTTGTATCTGGGAGCAACAGACTTGATAGCCGTATGAACTTTTTTCTGTAGCTGCAAGGCAAAGAGTCAATAACCGCGTTAAGTCGTCTTTTGTGGCTGTGCGCCACAGAATATATAGTCGTGTTAGGTCTTTGTAGCTGGGAGCAACATACTTGATAGCCGTATAAACTTTTTTTTGTAGCTTTACGGCAAAGAGTCAATAACCGCGTTAATTTGTCTTTTGTGGCTGTGCGCCACAGAATATGAAGTCGTATTAGGTTTTTGTAGCTGGGAGCAACAGACTTGATAGCCGCATAAACTTTTCTCTGTAACTGCAAGCCAAAAAGTCGATAACCGCGTTAATTCGTATTTTGTGGCTGTGCGCCACAGAATAGATTGTCGTATTAGGTGTTTGTATCTGGGAGCAACAGATTTGATAGCCGTATGAACTTTTCTCTTTAACTGCAAGCCAAAAAGTCGATAACCGCGTTAATTCGTATTTTGTGGCTGTGCGCCACAGAATAGATTGTCGTATTAGGTGTTTGTATCTGGGAGCAACAGATTTGATAGCCGTATGAAATATTCTCTGTAACTGCGAGGCAAAGAGTCAATAACCGCGTTAATTCGTCTTTTGTGGCTGTGCGCCACAGAATATATAGTCGTATTAGGTTTTTGTTGCTGGGAGCAACAGACTTGATAGCCGTATGAACTTTTCTTTGTAGCTGCAAGCCAACAAGTCGATAACCGCGATGATTTGTTTTTGTGGCTGTGCGCCACAGAATAGATTGTCGTATTAGGTTTTTGTAGCTGGGAGCAACAGATTTGATAGCCGTATGAAATATTCTCTGTAGCTGCACGGCAAAGAGTCAATAACCGCGTTAATTTGTCTTTTGTGGCTGTGCGCCACAGAATATAAAGTCGTATTAGGTTTTCGTAGCTGGGAGCAACAGACTTGATAGCCGTATGAACTTTTTTCTGTAGCTGCAAGGCAAAGAGGTAATAACCGCGTTAATTTGTCTTTTGTGGCTGTGCGCCACAGATAGATTGTCGTATCAGGTTTTTGTAGCTGGGAGCAACAGACTTGATAGCCGTATGAACTTTTCTCTGTAGCTGCAAGCCAACAAGTCGATAACCGCGATATTTCGTGTTTTGTGGCTGTGCGCCACAGAATATAAAGTCGTATTAGGTTTTCGTAGCTGGGAGCAACAGACTTGATAGCCGTATGATTTTTTTTCTGTAGCTGCAAGGCAAAGAGTCAATAACCGCGTTAATTTGTCTTTTGTGGCTGTGCGCCACAGAATATAAAGTCGCATTAGGTTTTCGTAGCTGGGAGCAACAGACTTGATAGCCGTATGATTTTTTTTCTGTAGCTGCAAGGCAAAGAGGTAATAACCGCGTTAATTTGTCTTTTGTGGCTGTGCGCCACAGAATAGATTGTCGTATCAGGTTTTTGTAGCTGGGAGCAACAGACTTGATAGCCGTATGAACTTTTCTCTGTAGCTGCAAGCCAACAAGTCGATAACCGCGATATTTCGTGTTTTGTGGCTGTGCGCCACAGAATATAAAGTCGTATTAGGTTTTCGTAGCTGGGAGCAACAGACTTGATAGCCGTATGATTTTTTTTCTGTAGCTGCAAGGCAAAGAGTCAATAACCGCGTTAATTTGTCTTTTGTGGCTGTGCGCCACAGAATAGATTGTCGTATTAGGTTTTTGTAGCTGGGAGCAACAGATTTGATAGCCGTATGAAATATTCTCTGTAACTGCGAGGCAAAGAGTCAATAACCGCGTTAATTCGTCTTTTGTGGCTGTGCGCCACAGAATATATAGTCGTATTAGGTTTTTGTAGCTGGGAGCAACAGACTTGATAGCCGTATGAACTGTTCTCTGTAGCTGCAAGGCAAAGAGGTAATAACCGCGTTAATTTGTCTTTTGTGGCTGTGCGCCACAGAATAGATTGTCGTAGCAGGTTTTTGTAGCTGGGAGCAACATACTTGATAGCCGTATAACCTTTTTCCTGTAGCTGCACGGCAAAGAGTCAATAACCGCGTTAATTTGTCTTTTGTGGCTGTGCGCCACAGAATATAAAGTCGTATTAGGTTTTCGTAGCTGGGAGCAACAGACTTGATAGCCGTATGAATTTTTTTCTGTAGCTGCAAGGCAAAGAGGTAATAACCGCGTTAATTTGTCTTTTGTGGCTGTGCGCCACAGAATAGATTGTCGTAGCAGGTTTTTGTAGCTGGGAGCAACAGACTTGATAGCCGTATGAACTTTTCTCTGTAGCTGCAAGCCAACAAGTCGATAACCGCGATAATTCGTATTTTGTGGCTGTGCGCCACAGAATAGATTGTCGTATTAGGTTTTTGTAGCTGGGAGCAACAGATTTGATAGCCGTATGAACTGTTCTTTGTAGCTGCAAGGCAAAGAGTCGATAACCGCGTTAATTCGTATTTTGTGGCTGTGCGCTACAGAATAGATAGTCGTATTAGGTTTTTGTAGCTGGGAGCAACATATTTGATAGCCGTATAACCTTTTTCCTGTAGCTGCACGGCAAAGAGTCAATAACCGCGTTAATTTGTCTTTTGTGGCTGTGCGCCACAGAATATAAAGTCGTATTAGGTTTTTGTAGCTGGGAGCAACAGACTTGATAGCCGTATGAACTTTTTTCTGTAGCTGCAAGGCAAAGAGGTAATAACCGCGTTAATTTGTCTTTTGTGGCTGTGCGCCACAGAATAGATTGTCGTATCAGGTTTTTGTAGCTGGGAGCAACAGACTTGATAGCCGTATGAACTTTTTTCTGTAGCTGCAAGGCAAAGAGGTAATAACCGCGTTAATTTGTCTTTTGTGGCTGTGCGCCATAGGATATAAAGTCGTATTAGGTTTTTGTAGCCATGAGCAACAGACTTGATAGCCGTATAAACTTTGTTCTGTAGCTGCAAGGCAAAGAGTCGATAACCGCGTTATATCGTATTTTGTGGCTGTGTGCCACAGAATAGATAGTTGTATTGGGTTTTTCTAGCTGGGAGCAACATACTTGATAGCCATATAAACTTTTTTCTGTAGCTGCAAGGCAAAGAGTCAATAACCGCGTTAATCTGTCTTTTGTGGCTGTGCGCCACAGAATATAAAGTCGTATTAGGTTTTTGTAGTTGGGAGCAACAGACTTGATTGCCGTATGAGTTTTTTTTCTGTAACTGCAAGCCGAAGAGTCGATAACCGCGTTGATTCGTATTTCGTGGCTGTGCGCCACAGAATAGATAATCGTATTAGGTTTTTGTAGCTGGGAGCAACAGACTTGATAGCCGTATAAACTTTTTTCTGTAGCTGCAAGGAAAAGAGTCAATAACCGCGTTAATTTGTCTTTTGTGGTTGTGCGCCACAGAATATAAAGTCGTATTAGGTTTTTGTAGTTGGGAGCAACAGACTTGATAGCCGTATGATTTTTTTTGTAGGTGCAAGGCAAAGAGTCAATAACCGCGTTAATTCGTATTTGGTGGATGTGCGCCACAAAATAGATTGTCGTATCAGGTTTTTGTAGCTGGGAGCAACAGATTTGATAGCCGTATGAACTGTTCTCTGTAGCTGCAAGGCAAAGAGTCAATAACGCGTTAATTCGTCTTTTGTGGCTGTGCGCCACAGAATATATAGTCGTCTTAGGTTTTTGTATCTGGGAGCAACAGACTTGATAGCCGTATGAACTTTTTTCTGTAGCTGCAAGGCAAAGAGTCAATAACCGCGTTAAGTCGTCTTTTGTGGCTGTGCGCCACAAAATATATAGTCGTGTTAGGTCTTTGTAGCTGGGAGCAACATACTTGATAGCCGTATAAACTTTTTTCTGTAGCTTTACGGCAAAGAGTCAATAACCGCGGTAATTTGTCTTTTGTGGCTGTGCGCCAAAGAATATGGAGTCGTATTAGGTTTTTGTAGCTGGGAGCAACAGACTTGATAGCCGTATAAACTTTTCTCTGTAACTGCAAGCCAAAGAGTCGATAACCGCGTTATATCGTATTTTGTGGCTGTGTGCCACAGAATAGATAGTTGTATTGGGTTTTTCTAGCTGGGAGCAACATACTTGATAGCCATATAAACTTTTTTCTGTAGCTGCAAGGCAAAGAGTCAATAACCGCGTTAATCTGTCTTTTGTGGCTGTGCGCCACAGAATATAAAGTCGTATTAGGTTTTTGTAGTTGGGAGCAACAGACTTGATTGCCGTATGAGTTTTTCTTCTGTAACTGCAAGCCGAAGAGTCGATAACCGCGTTGATTCGTATTTCGTGGCTGTGCGCCACAGAATAGATAATCGTATTAGGTTTTTGTAGCTGGGAGCAACAGACTTGATAGCCGTATAAACTTTTTTCTGTAGCTGCAAGGAAAAGAGTCAATAACCGCGTTAATTTGTCTTTTGTGGTTGTGCGCCACAGAATATAAAGTCGTATTAGGTTTTTGTAGTTGGGAGCAACAGACTTGATAGCCGTATGATTTTTTTTGTAGGTGCAAGGCAAAGAGTCAATAACCGCGTTAATTCGTATTTGGTGGATGTGCGCCACAAAATAGATTGTCGTATCAGGTTTTTGTAGCTGGGAGCAACAGATTTGATAGCCGTATGAACTGTTCTCTGTAGCTGCAAGGCAAAGAGTCAATAACGCGTTAATTCGTCTTTTGTGGCTGTGCGCCACAGAATATATAGTCGTCTTAGGTTTTTGTATCTGGGAGCAACAGACTTGATAGCCGTATGAACTTTTTTCTGTAGCTGCAAGGCAAAGAGTCAATAACCGCGTTAAGTCGTCTTTTGTGGCTGTGCGCCACAAAATATATAGTCGTGTTAGGTCTTTGTAGCTGGGAGCAACATACTTGATAGCCGTATAAACTTTTTTCTGTAGCTTTACGGCAAAGAGTCAATAACCGCGGTAATTTGTCTTTTGTGGCTGTGCGCCAAAGAATATGGAGTCGTATTAGGTTTTTGTAGCTGGGAGCAACAGACTTGATAGCCGTATAAACTTTTCTCTGTAACTGCAAGCCAAAGAGTCAATAACCGCGTTATTTCGTATTTTATGGCTGTGCGCCACAGAATAGATAGTTGTATTGGGTTTTTCTAGCTGGGAGCAACATACTTGATAGCCGTATAAACTTTTTTCTGTAGCTGCAAGGCAAAGAGTCAATAACCGCGTTAATCTGTCTTTGGTGGCTGTGCGCCACAGAATATAAAGTCGTATTAGGTTTTTGTAGTTGGGAGCAACAGACTTGATTGCCGTATGAGTTTTTTTTTTTCTGTAACTGCAAGCCGAAGAGTCGATAACCGCGTTGATTCGTATTTCGTGGCTGTGCGTCACAGAATAGATAATCGTATTAGGTTTTTGTAGCTGGGAGCAACAGACTTGATAGCCGTATAAACTTTTTTCTGTAGCTGCAAGGCAAAGAGTTAATAACCGCGTTAATTTGTCTTTTGTGGCTGTGCGCCACAGAATATATAGTCGTATTAGGTTTTTGTAGCTGGGAGCAACAGACTTGATAGCCGTATGAACTTTTCTCGGTAGCTGCAAGCCAACAAGTCGATAACCGCGATAATTTGTATTTTGTGGCTGTGCGCCACAGAATAGATTGTCGTATTAGGTTTTTGTAGCTGGGAGCAACATACTTGATAGCCATATAAACTTTTTTCTGTAGCTGCAAGGCAAAGAGTCAATAACCGCGTTAATCTGTCTTTTGTGGCTGTGCGCCACAGAATATAAAGTCGTATTAGGTTTTTGTAGTTGGGAGCAACAGACTTGATTGCCGTATGAGTTTTTCTTCTGTAACTGCAAGCCGAAGAGTCGATAACCGCGTTGATTCGTATTTCGTGGCTGTGCGCCACAGAATAGATAATCGTATTAGGTTTTTGTAGCTGGGAGCAACAGACTTGATAGCCGTATAAACTTTTTTCTGTAGCTGCAAGGAAAAGAGTCAATAACCGCGTTAATTTGTCTTTTGTGGTTGTGCGCCACAGATTATAAAGTCGTATTAGGTTTTTGTAGTTGGGAGCAACAGACTTGATAGCCGTATGATTTTTTTTGTAGGTGCAAGGCAAAGAGTCAATAACCGCGTTAATTCGTATTTGGTGGATGTGCGCCACAAAATAGATTGTCGTATCAGGTTTTTGTAGCTGGGAG
Source organism: Litoditis marina (assembly GCA_964036275.1). NCBI lineage: Eukaryota > Metazoa > Nematoda > Chromadorea > Rhabditida > Rhabditidae > Litoditis > Litoditis marina. The sequence continues at coordinate 149,127 of CAXIWQ010000254.1, forward strand.
CAACAGATTTGATAGCCGTATGAACTGTTCTCTGTAGCTGCAAGGCAAAGAGTCAATAACGCGTTAATTCGTCTTTTGTGGCTGTGCGCCACAGAATATATAGTCGTCTTAGGTTTTTGTATCTGGGAGCAACAGACTTGATAGCCGTATGAACTTTTTTCTGTAGCTGCAAGGCAAAGAGTCAATAACCGCGTTAAGTCGTCTTTTGTGGCTGTGCGCCACAAAATATATAGTCGTGTTAGGTCTTTGTAGCTGGGAGCAACATACTTGATAGCCGTATAAACTTTTTTCTGTAGCTTTACGGCAAAGAGTCAATAACCGCGGTAATTTGTCTTTTGTGGCTGTGCGCCAAAGAATATGGAGTCGTATTAGGTTTTTGTAGCTGGGAGCAACAGACTTGATAGCCGTATAAACTTTTCTCTGTAACTGCAAGCCAAAGAGTCAATAACCGCGTTATTTCGTATTTTATGGCTGTGCGCCACAGAATAGATAGTTGTATTGGGTTTTTCTAGCTGGGAGCAACATACTTGATAGCCGTATAAACTTTTTTCTGTAGCTGCAAGGCAAAGAGTCAATAACCGCGTTAATCTGTCTTTGGTGGCTGTGCGCCACAGAATATAAAGTCGTATTAGGTTTTTGTAGTTGGGAGCAACAGACTTGATTGCCGTATGAGTTTTTTTTTTCTGTAACTGCAAGCCGAAGAGTCGATAACCGCGTTGATTCGTATTTCGTGGCTGTGCGTCACAGAATAGATAATCGTATTAGGTTTTTGTAGCTGGGAGCAACAGACTTGATAGCCGTATAAACTTTTTTCTGTAGCTGCAAGGCAAAGAGTTAATAACCGCGTTAATTTGTCTTTTGTGGCTGTGCGCCACAGAATATATAGTCGTATTAGGTTTTTGTAGCTGGGAGCAACAGACTTGATAGCCGTATGAACTTTTCTCGGTAGCTGCAAGCCAACAAGTCGATAACCGCGATAATTTGTATTTTGTGGCTGTGCGCCACAGAATAGATTGTCGTATTAGGTTTTTGTAGCTGGGAGCAACAGACTTGATAGCCGTATGATTTTTTTTGTAGGTGCAAGGCAAAGAGTCAATAACCGCGTTAATTCGTATTTGGTGGATGTGCGCCACAAAATAGATTGTCGTATTAGGTTTTTGTAGCTGGGAGCAACAGATTTGATAGCCGTATGAACTGTTCTCTGTAGCTGCAAGGCAAAGAGTCAATAACGCGTTAATTCGTATTTTGTGGCTGTGCGCCACAGAATATATAGTCGTTTTAGGTTTTTGTAGTTGGGAGCAACAGACTTGATAGCCGTATGATTTTTTTTGTAGGTGCAAGGCAAAGAGTCAATAACCGCGTTAATTCGTATTTGGTGGATGTGCGCCACAAAATAGATTGTCGTATCAGGTTTTTGTAGCTGGGAGCAACAGATTTGATAGCCGTATGAACTGTTCTCTGTAGCTGCAAGGCAAAGAGTCAATAACGCGTTAATTCGTCTTTTGTGGCTGTGCGCCACAGAATATATAGTCGTCTTAGGTTTTTGTATCTGGGAGCAACAGACTTGATAGCCGTATGAACTTTTTTCTGTAGCTGCAAGGCAAAGAGTCAATAACCGCGTTAAGTCGTCTTTTGTGGCTGTGCGCCACAAAATATATAGTCGTGTTAGGTCTTTGTAGCTGGGAGCAACATACTTGATAGCCGTATAAACTTTTTTCTGTAGCTTTACGGCAAAGAGTCAATAACCGCGGTAATTTGTCTTTTGTGGCTGTGCGCCAAAGAATATGGAGTCGTATTAGGTTTTTGTAGCTGGGAGCAACAGACTTGATAGCCGTATAAACTTTTCTCTGTAACTGCAAGCCGAAGAGTCGATAACCGCGTTGATTCGTATTTCGTGGCTGTGCGTCACAGAATAGATAATCGTATTAGGTTTTTGTAGCTGGGAGCAACAGACTTGATAGCCGTATAAACTTTTTTCTGTAGCTGCAAGGCAAAGAGTTAATAACCGCGTTAATTTGTCTTTTGTGGCTGTGCGCCACAGAATATATAGTCGTATTAGGTTTTTGTAGCTGGGAGCAACAGACTTGATAGCCGTATGAACTTTTCTCGGTAGCTGCAAGCCAACAAGTCGATAACCGCGATAATTTGTATTTTGTGGCTGTGCGCCACAGAATAGATTGTCGTATTAGGTTTTTGTAGCTGGGAGCAACAGACTTGATAGCCGTATGATTTTTTTTGTAGGTGCAAGGCAAAGAGTCAATAACCGCGTTAATTCGTATTTGGTGGATGTGCGCCACAAAATAGATTGTCGTATTAGGTTTTTGTAGCTGGGAGCAACAGATTTGATAGCCGTATGAACTGTTCTCTGTAGCTGCAAGGCAAAGAGTCAATAACGCGTTAATTCGTATTTTGTGGCTGTGCGCCACAGAATATATAGTCGTATTAGGTTTTTGTAGTTGGGAGCAACAGACTTGATAGCCGTATGATTTTTTTTTGTAGGTGCAAGGCAAAGAGTCAATAACCGCGTTAATTCGTATTTGGTGGATGTGCGCCACAAAATAGATTGTCGTATCAGGTTTTTGTAGCTGGGAGCAACAGATTTGATAGCCGTATGAACTTTTTTCTGTAGCTGCAAGGCAAAGAGTCAATAACCGCGTTAAGTCGTCTTTTGTGGCTGTGCGCCACAGAATATATAGTCGTGTTAGGTCTTTGTAGCTGGGAGCAACATACTTGATAGCCGTATAAACTTTTTTTTGTAGCTTTACGGCAAAGAGTCAATAACCGCGTTAATTTGTCTTTTGTGGCTGTGCGCCACAGAATATGAAGTCGTATTAGGTTTTTGTAGCTGGGAGCAACAGACTTGATAGCCGCATAAACTTTTCTCTGTAACTGCAAGCCAAAAAGTCGATAACCGCGTTAATTCGTATTTTGTGGCTGTGCGCCACAGAATAGATTGTCGTATTAGGTGTTTGTATCTGGGAGCAACAGATTTGATAGCCGTATGAACTTTTCTCTTTAACTGCAAGCCAAAAAGTCGATAACCGCGTTAATTCGTATTTTGTGGCTGTGCGCCACAGAATAGATTGTCGTATTAGGTGTTTGTATCTGGGAGCAACAGATTTGATAGCCGTATGAAATATTCTCTGTAACTGCGAGGCAAAGAGTCAATAACCGCGTTAATTTGTCTTTTGTGGCTGTGCGCCACAGAATATATAGTCGTATTAGGTTTTTGTTGCTGGGAGCAACAGACTTGATAGCCGTATGAACTTTTCTCTGTAGCTGCAAGCCAACAAGTCGATAACCGCGATAATTTGTTTTTGTGGCTGTGCGCCACAGAATAGATTGTCGTATTAGGTTTTTGTAGCTGGGAGCAACAGATTTGATAGCCGTATGAAATATTCTCTGTAGCTGCACGGCAAAGAGTCAATAACCGCGTTAATTTGTCTTTTGTGGCTGTGCGCCACAGAATATAAAGTCGTATTAGGTTTTCGTAGCTGGGAGCAACAGACTTGATAGCCGTATGAACTTTTTTCTGTAGCTGCAAGGCAAAGAGGTAATAACCGCGTTAATTTGTCTTTTGTGGCTGTGCGCCACAGAATAGATTGTCGTATCAGGTTTTTGTAGCTGGGAGCAACAGACTTGATAGCCGTATGAACTTTTCTCTGTAGCTGCAAGCCAACAAGTCGATAACCGCGATATTTCGTGTTTTGTGGCTGTGCGCCACAGAATATAAAGTCGTATTAGGTTTTCGTAGCTGGGAGCAACAGACTTGATAGCCGTATGATTTTTTTTCTGTAGCTGCAAGGCAAAGAGTCAATAACCGCGTTAATTTGTCTTTTGTGGCTGTGCGCCACAGAATATAAAGTCGCATTAGGTTTTCGTAGCTGGGAGCAACAGACTTGATAGCCGTATGAACTTTTTTCTGTAGCTGCAAGGCAAAGAGGTAATAACCGCGTTAATTTGTCTTTTGTGGCTGTGCGCCACAGAATAGATTGTCGTATCAGGTTTTTGTAGCTGGGAGCAACAGACTTGATAGCCGTATGAACTTTTCTCTGTAGCTGCAAGCCAACAAGTCGATAACCGCGATATTTCGTGTTTTGTGGCTGTGCGCCACAGAATATAAAGTCGTATTAGGTTTTCGTAGCTGGGAGCAACAGACTTGATAGCCGTATGATTTTTTTTTCTGTAGCTGCAAGGCAAAGAGTCAATAACCGCGTTAATTTGTCTTTTGTGGCTGTGCGCCACAGAATAGATTGTCGTATTAGGTTTTTGTAGCTGGGAGCAACAGATTTGATAGCCGTATGAAATATTCTCTGTAACTGCGAGGCAAAGAGTCAATAACCGCGTTAATTCGTCTTTTGTGGCTGTGCGCCACAGAATATATAGTCGTATTAGGTTTTTGTAGCTGGGAGCAACAGACTTGATAGCCGTATGAACTGTTCTCTGTAGCTGCAAGGCAAAGAGTCGATAACCGCGTTAATTCGTATTTTGTGGCTGTGCGCCACAGAATAGATAGTCGTATTAGGTTTTTTTAGCTGGGAGCAACATACTTGATAGCCGTATAACCTTTTTCCTGTAGCTGCACGGCAAAGAGTCAATAACCGCGTTAATTTGTCTTTTGTGGCTGTGCGCCACAGAATATAAAGTCGTATTAGGTTTTCGTAGCTGGGAGCAACAGACTTGATAGCCGTATGAATTTTTTTCTGTAGCTGCAAGGCAAAGAGGTAATAACCGCGTTAATTTGTCTTTTGTGGCTGTGCGCCACAGAATAGATTGTCGTATCAGGTTTTTGTAGCTGGGAGCAACAGACTTGATAGCCGTATGGACTGTTCTCTGTAGCTGCAAGCCAACAAGTCGATAACCGCGATAATTCGTATTTTGTGGCTGTGCGCCACAGAATAGATTGTCGTATTAGGTTTTTGTAGCTGGGAGCAACAGATTTGATAGCCGTATGAACTATTCTTTGTAGCTGCAAGGCAAAGAGTCGATAACCGCGTTAATTCGTATTTTGTGGCTGTGCGCCACAGAATAGATAGTCGTATTAGGTTTTTTGTAGCTGGGAGCAACATATTTGATAGCCGTATAACCTTTTTCCTGTAGCTGCACGGCAAAGAGTCAATAACCGCGTTAATTTGTCTTTTGTGGCTGTGCGCCACAGAATATAAAGTCGTATTAGGTTTTTGTAGCTGGGAGCAACAGACTTGATAGCCGTATGAACTTTTTTCTGTAGCTGCAAGGCAAAGAGGTAATAACCGCGTTAATTTGTCTTTTGTGGCTGTGCGCCACAGAATAGATTGTCGTATCAGGTTTTTGTAGCTGGGAGCAACAGACTTGATAGCCGTATGAACTTTTTTCTGTAGCTGCAAGGCAAAGAGGTAATAACCGCGTTAATTTGTCTTTTGTGGCTGTGCGCCATAGGATATAAAGTCGTATTAGGTTTTTGTAGCCATGAGCAACAGACTTGATAGCCGTATAAACTTTGTTCTGTAGCTGCAAGGCAAAGAGTCGATAACCGCGTTATATCGTATTTTGTGGCTGTGTGCCACAGAATAGATAGTTGTATTGGGTTTTTCTAGCTGGGAGCAACATACTTGATAGCCATATAAACTTTTTTCTGTAGCTGCAAGGCAAAGAGTCAATAACCGCGTTAATCTGTCTTTTGTGGCTGTGCGCCACAGAATATAAAGTCGTATTAGGTTTTTGTAGTTGGGAGCAACAGACTTGATTGCCGTATGAGTTTTTTTTCTGTAACTGCAAGCCGAAGAGTCGATAACCGCGTTGATTCGTATTTCGTGGCTGTGCGCCACAGAATAGATAATCGTATTAGGTTTTTGTAGCTGGGAGCAACAGACTTGATAGCCGTATAAACTTTTTTCTGTAGCTGCAAGGAAAAGAGTCAATAACCGCGTTAATTTGTCTTTTGTGGTTGTGCGCCACAGAATATAAAGTCGTATTAGGTTTTTGTAGTTGGGAGCAACAGACTTGATAGCCGTATGATTTTTTTTGTAGGTGCAAGGCAAAGAGTCAATAACCGCGTTAATTCGTATTTGGTGGATGTGCGCCACAAAATAGATTGTCGTATCAGGTTTTTGTAGCTGGGAGCAACAGATTTGATAGCCGTATGAACTGTTCTCTGTAGCTGCAAGGCAAAGAGTCAATAACGCGTTAATTCGTCTTTTGTGGCTGTGCGCCACAGAATATATAGTCGTCTTAGGTTTTTGTATCTGGGAGCAACAGACTTGATAGCCGTATGAACTTTTTTCTGTAGCTGCAAGGCAAAGAGTCAATAACCGCGTTAAGTCGTCTTTTGTGGCTGTGCGCCACAAAATATATAGTCGTGTTAGGTCTTTGTAGCTGGGAGCAACATACTTGATAGCCGTATAAACTTTTTTCTGTAGCTTTACGGCAAAGAGTCAATAACCGCGGTAATTTGTCTTTTGTGGCTGTGCGCCAAAGAATATGGAGTCGTATTAGGTTTTTGTAGCTGGGAGCAACAGACTTGATAGCCGTATAAACTTTTCTCTGTAACTGCAAGCCAAAGAGTCAATAACCGCGTTATTTCGTATTTTATGGCTGTGCGCCACAGAATAGATAGTTGTATTGGGTTTTTCTAGCTGGGAGCAACATACTTGATAGCCGTATAAACTTTTTTCTGTAGCTGCAAGGCAAAGAGTCAATAACCGCGTTAATCTGTCTTTGGTGGCTGTGCGCCACAGAATATAAAGTCGTATTAGGTTTTTGTAGTTGGGAGCAACAGACTTGATTGCCGTATGAGTTTTTTTTTCTGTAACTGCAAGCCGAAGAGTCGATAACCGCGTTGATTCGTATTTCGTGGCTGTGCGTCACAGAATAGATAATCGTATTAGGTTTTTGTAGCTGGGAGCAACAGACTTGATAGCCGTATAAACTTTTTTCTGTAGCTGCAAGGCAAAGAGTTAATAACCGCGTTAATTTGTCTTTTGTGGCTGTGCGCCACAGAATATATAGTCGTATTAGGTTTTTGTAGCTGGGAGCAACAGACTTGATAGCCGTATGAACTTTTCTCGGTAGCTGCAAGCCAACAAGTCGATAACCGCGATAATTTGTATTTTGTGGCTGTGCGCCACAGAATAGATTGTCGTATTAGGTTTTTGTAGCTGGGAGCAACAGACTTGATAGCCGTATGATTTTTTTTGTAGGTGCAAGGCAAAGAGTCAATAACCGCGTTAATTCGTATTTGGTGGATGTGCGCCACAAAATAGATTGTCGTATTAGGTTTTTGTAGCTGGGAGCAACAGATTTGATAGCCGTATGAACTGTTCTCTGTAGCTGCAAGGCAAAGAGTCAATAACGCGTTAATTCGTATTTTGTGGCTGTGCGCCACAGAATATATAGTCGTTTTAGGTTTTTGTATCTGGGAGCAACAGACTTGATAGCCGTATGAACTTTTTTTTGTAGCTGCAATGCAAAGAGTCAATAACCGCGTTAAGTCGTCTTTTGTGGCTGTGCGCCACAAAATATATAGTCGTGTTAGGTCTTTGTAGCTGGGAGCAACATACTTGATAGCCGTATAAACTTTTTTCTGTAGCTTTACGGCAAAGAGTCAATAACCGCGTTAATTTGTCTTTTGTGGCTGTGCGCCACAGAATATGGAGTCGTATTAGGTTTTTGTAGCTGGGAGCAACAGACTTGATAGCCGTATAAACTTTTCTCTGTAACTGCAAGCCAAAGAGTCAATAACCGCGTTATTTTGTATTTTATGGCTGTGCGCCACAGAATAGATTGTCGTATTAGGTTTTTGTAGCTGGGAGCAACAGATTTGATAGCCGTATGAACTGTACAAAAACAGAAGTCAGCAACAAACCACAATCTTGCCGTCTGAAGAAGCCGTTCCACCTTTTCTCGAGTCCGAAGTTCTTCTCGCTATCCGACAGACAACTCTGGGAACCTCTCCGGGAAACGACAAAATTCCTCCTGAAGCAGTCAAATGGTCAAGCACAGCAATTGTTTCGGATCTTACCCAAATGTTCAACTTGATTCTGGCTGAGAAAAACCTCCCTCCGGACCTCTTGCTTTCGAGAACGATACTATTGTTCAAGAAAGGCGATGTTGCTGAAATTGGGAATTATCGACCGATCACCCTGTTGAACACTCTCTACAAAGTTCTGTCGCGTTGTTTGCTGAACAGAATGGAACCGTCGATGGAAGAAAACATTTCCGAAGAACAGTGTGGATTCAGAAAACAGTATGGCACAGCAGACAACATCCATATCGTCCGACAAGTCATTGAAAAGTGCAGGGAATATCGAATCCCGGCCTTCTTCTGCTTTGTTGACCTGGCCAAAGCATTCGACAGTCTACATCACGATGCAATATGGTCTTCACTGCAACTTATCGGTGTTCATCCAGAACTGATTCTGCTGCTGAAGGCTATCTACACGTGCTCGTCCGCAACTATAGATGCAAACGGTGTGAGAGTTCCAATCGAAATTCATCAAGGAGTTCGTCAAGGAGATGTCATTTCCCCGCGTCTGTTCACCACCGTGCTGGATATCGCTCTTCGAAAGTTGAACTGGGGAGGAAAAGGACTGAGAGTGGGCGGTCGTTTTCTGAGCCACCTCCTCTTCGCAGATGATGGAATAATATTTGCTCCAAACAAGAGAACTCTTAGAAGAATGATGGAAGAATTCGAGACAGCTTGCCAATCTGTTGGTCTCAAGATGAATCCGAACAAATCCGAATATATGAATAATGTGAAGGATAACACGCCGTTGAAATATCATGGTCATGCCCTACCGTCAAAAACCACAGTCAAATATCTCGGTGTCCATCTTTCCATGGAAGCCAATTGGGACGTCGAACTGAGCCGAATAATTTCTTCAGCGTGGGCAGCGTTCAACGAATACCGTCACATTCTGAAGACACCCTCGTTCCCGATGAGGTACAAGGCGAAGATTTTTCACGCCGTGATTCTCCCGAGACTGTTGTATGGCAGTGAATCCTGGGCCCTTTCGAAAAAGAACATCGAGCGTCTCCGTGTCGTGCAGAGAAAAATGGAGCGTGGAATGCTGAACAAACGAATACAAGATCGCCTTCCAAGTGCCGTTATTCGCGGAATCACTCGGTTGACGGATGTGGCTACTGTAGCTGCCAAACATAAATTAAACTTTGCTTACAGAATTGCCCACATGCCTCAATCCCGATGGTCCTTGATCGTGTCTGAATGGTGTCCGTATAATCGTAACCGGTCCCGTGGTAGGCCCGTTGTCCGATGAAGAGATGCGTTGGTTGAAGCAGTCCGTGGTTATAATACCGCAGCCAGAAGAGGTTGAGTCCGCCCTGCCCCCATCCGTGGCGAAGAGATACTAAGAGCATGCAGAGACATTAAAATCTGGAGAGCAGTCAAGGAGCACCACTTTGCAACAATGTGATGTGATCGAATAAATCTTGAAATCTTGAATCTTGAACTTTTCTCTGTAACTGCAAGCCAAAGAGACGATAACCGCGTTAATTCGTATTTTGTGGCTGTGCGCCACATAATAGATAGTCGTATTAGGTTTTTGTATCTGGGAGCAACAGACTTGATAGCCGTATGAACTTTTTTCTGTAGCTGCACGGTAAAGAGTCAATAACCGCGTTAATTTGTCTTTTGTGGCTGTGCGCCACAGAATAGTAAGTCGTATTAGGTTTTTGTAGCTGGGAGCAACAGACTTGATAGCCGTATAAACTTTTTTCTGTAGCTGCAAGGCAAAGAGTCAATAACCGCGTTAATTCGTCTTTTGTGGCTGTGTGCCACAGAAAAGATAGTTGTATTGGGTTTTTCTAGCTGGGAGCAACGTACTTGATAGCCGTATGAACTTTTTTTTGTAGCTGCAAGGCAAAGAGTCAATAACCGCGTTAATTTGTCTTTTGTGGCTGTGCGCCACAGAACATAAAGTCGTATTAGGTTTTTGTAGCCAGGAGCAACAGACTTGATAGCCGTATAAACTTTTTTCTGTAGCTGCAAGGCAAAGAGTCGATAACCGCGTTAATTCGTAATTTGTGGCTGTGTGCCACAGAAAAGATAGTTGTATTGGGTTTTTCGAGCTGGGAGAAACATACTTGATAGCCGTATGAACTTTTTTTGTAGCTGCAAGGCAAAGAGTCAATAACCGCGTTAATTTGTCTTTTGTGGCTGTGCGCCACAGAACATAAAGTCGTATTAGGTTTTTCTAGCTGGGAGCAACATACTTGATAGCCGTATAAACTTTTTTCTGTAGCTGCAAGGCAAAGAGTCAATAACCGCGTTAATTCGTATTTTGTGGCTGTGTGCCACAGAAAAGATAGTTGTATTAGGTTTTTGTAGTTGGGAGCAACAGACTTGATTGCCGTATGAGTTTTTTTTCTGTAACTGCAAGCCGAAGAGTCGATAACCGCGTTAATTCGTATTTCGTGGCTGTGCGCCACAGAATAGATAATCGTATTAGGTTTTTGTAGCTGGGAGCAACAGACTTGATAGCCGTATAAACTTTTTTCTGTAGCTGCAAGGCAAAGAGTCAATAACCGCGTTAATTTGTCTTTTGTGGTTGTGCGCCACAGAATATAAAGTCGTATTAGGTTTTTGTAGTTGGGAGCAACAGACTTGATAGCCGTATAAACTTTTCTCTGTAACTGCAAGCCAAAGAGTCAATAACCGCGTTATTTTGTATTTTATGGCTGTGCGCCACAGAATAGATTGTCGTATTAGGTTTTTGTAGCTGGGAGCAACAGATTTGATAGCCGTATGAACTTTTCTCTGTAACTGCAAGCCAAAGAGATGATAACCGCGTTAATTCGTATTTTGTGGCTGTGCGCCACATAATAGATAGTCGTATTAGGTTTTTGTATCTGGGAGCAACAGACTTGATAGCCGTATGAACTGTTCTCTGTAGTTGCAAGGCAAAGAGTCGATAACCGCGTTAATTCGTATTTTGTGGCTGTGCGCCACAGAATAGATTGTCGTATTAGGTTTTTGTAGCTGGGAGCAACATACTCGATAGCCGTATAAACTTTTTTCTATAGCTGCACGGTAAAGAGTCAATAACCGCGTTAATTTGTCTTTTGTGGCTGTGCGCCACAGAATAGTAAGTCGTATTAGGTTTTTGTAGCTGGGAGCAACAGACTTGATAGCCGTATAAACTTTTTTCTGTAGCTGCAAGGCAAAGAGTCAATAACCGCGTTAATTCGTCTTTTGTGGCTGTGTGCCACAGAAAAGATAGTTGTATTGGGTTTTTCTAGCTGGGAGCAACGTACTTTATAGCCGTATGAACTTTTTTTTGTAGCTGCAAGGCAAAGAGTCAATAACCGCGTTAATTTGTCTTTTGTGGCTGTGCGCCACAGAACATAAAGTCGTATTAGGTTTTTGTAGCCAGGAGCAACAGACTTGATAGCCGTATAAACTTTTTTCTGTAGCTGCAAGGCAAAGAGTCGATAACCGCGTTAATTCGTAATTTGTGGCTGTGTGCCACAGAAAAGATAGTTGTATTGGGTTTTTCGAGCTGGGAGCAACATACTTGATAGCCGTATGAACTTTTTTTGTAGCTGCAAGGCAAAGAGTCAATAACCGCGTTAATTTGTCTTTTGTGGCTGTGCGCCACAGAACATAAAGTCGTATTAGGTTTTTCTAGCTGGGAGCAACATACTTGATAGCCGTATAAACTTTGTTCTGTAGCTGCAAGGCAAAGAGTCAATAACCGCGTTAATTCGTATTTTGTGGCTGTGTGCCACAGAAAAGATAGTTGTATTAGGTTTTTGTAGTTGGGAGCAACAGACTTGATTGCCGTATGAGTTTTTTTTCTGTAACTGCAAGCCGAAGAGTCGATAACCGCGTTAATTCGTATTTCGTGGCTGTGCGCCACAGAATAGATAATCGTATTAGGTTTTTGTAGCTGGGAGCAACAGACTTGATAGCCGTATAAACTTTTTTCTGTAGCTGCAAGGCAAAGAGTCAATAACCGCGTTAATTTGTCTTTTGCGGTTGTGCGCCACAGAATATAAAGTCGTATTAGGTTTTTGTAGTTGGGAGCAACAGACTTGATAGCCGTATAAACTTTTCTCTGTAACTGCAAGCCAAAGAGTCAATAACCGCGTTATTTTGTATTTTATGGCTGTGTGCCACAGAAAAGATAGTTGTATTAGGTTTTTGTAGTTGGGAGCAACAGACTTGATTGCCGTATGAGTTTTTTTTCTGTAACTGCAAGCCGAAGAGTCGATAACCGCGTTAATTCGTATTTCGTGGCTGTGCGCCACAGAATAGATAATCGTATTAGGTTTTTGTAGCTGGGAGCAACAGACTTGATAGCCGTATAAACTTTTTTCTGTAGCTGCAAGGCAAAGAGTCAATAACCGCGTTAATTTGTCTTTTGTGGTTGTGCGCCACAGAATATAAAGTCGTATTAGGTTTTTGTAGTTGGGAGCAACAGACTTGATAGCCGTATAAACTTTTCTCTGTAACTGCAAGCCAAAGAGTCAATAACCGCGTTATTTTGTATTTTATGGCTGTGCGCCACAGAATAGATTGTCGTATTAGGTTTTTGTAGCTGGGAGCAACAGATTTGATAGCCGTATGAACTTTTCTCTGTAACTGCAAGCCAAAGAGATGATAACCGCGTTAATTCGTATTTTGTGGCTGTGCGCCACATAATAGATAGTCGTATTAGGTTTTTGTATCTGGGAGCAACAGACTTGATAGCCGTATGAACTGTTCTCTGTAGTTGCAAGGCAAAGAGTCGATAACCGCGTTAATTCGTATTTTGTGGCTGTGCGCCACAGAATAGATTGTCGTATTAGGTGTTTGTATCTGGGAGCAACAGATTTGATAGCCGTATGAAATATTCTCTGTAACTGCGAGGCAAAGAGTCAATAACCGCGTTAATTCGTCTTTTGTGGCTGTGCGCCACAGAACATAAAGTCGTATTAGGTTTTTCTAGCTGGGAGCAACATACTTGATAGCCGTATAAACTTTGTTCTGTAGCTGCAAGGCAAAGAGTCAATAACCGCGTTAATTCGTATTTTGTGGCTGTGTGCCACAGAAAAGATAGTTGTATTAGGTTTTTGTAGTTGGGAGCAACAGACTTGATTGCCGTATGAGTTTTTTTTCTGTAACTGCAAGCCGAAGAGTCGATAACCGCGTTAATTCGTATTTCGTGGCTGTGCGCCACAGAATAGATAATCGTATTAGGTTTTTGTAGCTGGGAGCAACAGACTTGATAGCCGTATAAACTTTTTTCTGTAGCTGCAAGGCAAAGAGTCAATAACCGCGTTAATTTGTCTTTTGCGGTTGTGCGCCACAGAATATAAAGTCGTATTAGGTTTTTGTAGTTGGGAGCAACAGACTTGATAGCCGTATGATTTTTTTTCTGTAGGTGCAAGGCAAAGAGTCAATAACCGCGTTAATTTGTGTTTGGTGGATGTGCGCCACAAAATAGATTGTCGTATTAGGTTTTTGTAGCTGGGAGCAACAGACTTGATAGCCGTATGAACTTTTTTCTGTAGCTGCAAGGCAAAGAGTCAATAACCGCGTTAAGTCGTCTTTTGTGGCTGTGCGCCACAGAATATACAGTCGTCTTAGGTTTTTGTATCTGGGAGCAACAGACTTGATAGCCGTATGAACTTTTTTCTGTAGCTGCAAGGCAAAGAGTCAATAACCGCGTTAAGTCGTCTTTTGTGGCTGTGCGCCACAGAATATATAGTCGTGTTAGGTCTTTGTAGCTGGGAGCAACATACTTGATAGCCGTATAAACTTTTTTTTGTAGCTTTACGGCAAAGAGTCAATAACCGCGTTAATTTGTCTTTTGTGGCTGTGCGCCACAGAATATGAAGTCGTATTAGGTTTTTGTAGCTGGGAGCAACAGACTTGATAGCCGCATAAACTTTTCTCTGTAACTGCAAGCCAAAAAGTCGATAACCGCGTTAATTCGTATTTTGTGGCTGTGCGCCACAGAATAGATTGTCGTATTAGGTGTTTGTATCTGGGAGCAACAGATTTGATAGCCGTATGAACTTTTCTCTTTAACTGCTAGCCAAAAAGTCGATAACCGCGTTAATTCGTATTTTGTGGCTGTGCGCCACAGAATAGATTGTCGTATTAGGTGTTTGTATCTGGGAGCAACAGATTTGATAGCCGTATGAAATATTCTCTGTAACTGCGAGGCAAAGAGTCAATAACCGCGTTAATTCGTCTTTTGTGGCTGTGCGCCACAGAATATATAGTCGTATTAGGTTTTTGTAGCTGGGAGCAACAGACTTGATAGCCGTATGATTTTTTTTTGTAGCTGCAAGTCAAAATGTCAATAACCGCGTTAATTCGTCTTTGTGGCTGTGCGCCACAGAATATATTGTCGTATTAGGTTTTTGTAGCTGGGAGCAACAGATTTGATAGCCGTATGAAATGTTCTCTGTAACTGCGAGGCAAAGAGTCAATAACCGCGTTAATTCGTCTTTTGTGGCTGTGCGCCACAGAATATATAGTCGTATTAGGTTTTTGTTGCTGGGAGCAACAGACTTGATAGCCGTATGAACTTTTCTCTGTAGCTGCAAGCCAACAAGTCGATAACCGCGATAATTTGTTTTTGTGGCTGTGCGCCACAGAATAGATTGTCGTATTAGGTTTTTGTAGCTGGGAGCAACAGATTTGATAGCCGTATGAAATATTCTCTGTAGCTGCAAGGCAAAGAGTCGATAACCGCGTTAATTCGTATTTTGTGGCTGTGCGCCACATAATAGATAGTCGTATTAGGTTTTTGTATCTGGGAGCAACAGACTTGATAGCCGTATGAACTTTTTTCTGTAGCTGCACGGTAAAGAGTCAATAACCGCGTTAATTTGTCTTTTGTGGCTGTGCGCCACAGAATAGTAAGTCGTATTAGGTTTTTGTAGCTGGGAGCAACAGACTTGATAGCCGTATAAACTTTTTTCTGTAGCTGCAAGGCAAAGAGTCAATAACCGCGTTAATTCGTCTTTTGTGGCTGTGTGCCACAGAAAAGATAGTTGTATTGGGTTTTTCTAGCTGGGAGCAACGTACTTGATAGCCGTATGAACTTTTTTTTGTAGCTGCAAGGCAAAGAGTCAATAACCGCGTTAATTTGTCTTTTGTGGCTGTGCGCCATAGAACATAAAGTCGTATTAGGTTTTTGTAGCCAGGAGCAACAGACTTGATAGCCGTATAAACTTTTTTCTGTAGCTGCAAGGCAAAGAGTCGATAACCGCGTTAATTCGTAATTTGTGGCTGTGTGCCACAGAAAAGATAGTTGTATTGGGTTTTTCGAGCTGGGAGCAACATACTTGATAGCCGTATGAACTTTTTTTGTAGCTGCAAGGCAAAGAGTCAATAACCGCGTTAATTTGTCTTTTGTGGCTGTGCGCCACAGAACATAAAGTCGTATTAGGTTTTTCTAGCTGGGAGCAACATACTTGATAGCCGTATAAACTTTTTTCTGTAGCTGCAAGGCAAAGAGTCAATAACCGCGTTAATTCGTATTTTGTGGCTGTGTGCCACAGAAAAGATAGTTGTATTAGGTTTTTGTAGTTGGGAGCAACAGACTTGATTGCCGTATGAGTTTTTTTTTCTGTAACTGCAAGCCGAAGAGTCGATAACCGCGTTAATTCGTATTTCGTGGCTGTGCGCCACAGAATAGATAATCGTATTAGGTTTTTGTAGCTGGGAGCAACAGACTTGATAGCCGTATAAACTTTTTTCTGTAGCTGCAAGGCAAAGAGTCAATAACCGCGTTAATTTGTCTTTTGTGGTTGTGCGCCACAGAATATAAAGTCGTATTAGGTTTTTGTAGTTGGGAGCAACAGACTTGATAGCCGTATAAACTTTTCTCTGTAACTGCAAGCCAAAGAGTCAATAACCGCGTTATTTTGTATTTTATGGCTGTGCGCCACAGAATAGATTGTCGTATTAGGTTTTTGTAGCTGGGAGCAACAGATTTGATAGCCGTATGAACTTTTCTCTGTAACTGCAAGCCAAAGAGACGATAACCGCGTTAATTCGTATTTTGTGGCTGTGCGCCACATAATAGATAGTCGTATTAGGTTTTTGTATCTGGGAGCAACAGACTTGATAGCCGTATGAACTGTTCTCTGTAGTTGCAAGGCAAAGAGTCGATAACCGCGTTAATTCGTATTTTGTGGCTGTGCGCCACAGAATAGATTGTCGTATTAGGTTTTTGTAGCTGGGAGCAACATACTCGATAGCCGTATAAACTTTTTTCTATAGCTGCACGGTAAAGAGTCAATAACCGCGTTAATTTGTCTTTTGTGGCTGTGCGCCACAGAATAGTAAGTCGTATTAGGTTTTTGTAGCTGGGAGCAACAGACTTGATAGCCGTATAAACTTTTTTCTGTAGCTGCAAGGCAAAGAGTCAATAACCGCGTTAATTCGTCTTTTGTGGCTGTGTGCCACAGAAAAGATAGTTGTATTGGGTTTTTCTAGCTGGGAGCAACGTACTTGATAGCCGTATGAACTTTTTTTTGTAGCTGCAAGGCAAAGAGTCAATAACCGCGTTAATTTGTCTTTTGTGGCTGTGCGCCACAGAACATAAAGTCGTATTAGGTTTTTCTAGCTGGGAGCAACATACTTGATAGCCGTATAAACTTTGTTCTGTAGCTGCAAGGCAAAGAGTCAATAACCGCGTTAATTCGTATTTTGTGGCTGTGTGCCACAGAAAAGATAGTTGTATTAGGTTTTTGTAGTTGGGAGCAACAGACTTGATAGCCGTATAAACTTTTTTCTGTAGCTGCAAGGCAAAGAGTCAATAACCGCGTTAATTTGTCTTTTGTGGTTGTGCGCCACAGAATATAAAGTCGTATTAGGTTTTTGTAGTTGGGAGCAACAGACTTGATAGCCGTATGATTTTTTTTCTGTAGGTGCAAGGCAAAGAGTCAATAACCGCGTTAATTTGTATTTGGTGGATGTGCGCCACAAAATAGATTGTCGTATTAGGTTTTTGTAGCTGGGAGCAACAGACTTGATAGCCGTATGAACTTTTTTCTGTAGCTGCAAGGCAAAGAGTCAATAACCGCGTTAAGTCGTCTTTTGTGGCTGTGCGCCACAGAATATACAGTCGTCTTAGGTTTTTGTATCTGGGAGCAACAGACTTGATAGCCGTATGAACTTTTTTCTGTAGCTGCAAGGCAAAGAGTCAATAACCGCGTTAAGTCGTCTTTTGTGGCTGTGCGCCACAGAATATATAGTCGTGTTAGGTCTTTGTAGCTGGGAGCAACATACTTGATAGCCGTATAAACTTTTTTTTGTAGCTTTACGGCAAAGAGTCAATAACCGCGTTAATTTGTCTTTTGTGGCTGTGCGCCACAGAATATGAAGTCGTATTAGGTTTTTGTAGCTGGGAGCAACAGACTTGATAGCCGCATAAACTTTTCTCTGTAACTGCAAGCCAAAAAGTCGATAACCGCGTTAATTCGTATTTTGTGGCTGTGCGCCACAGAATAGATTGTCGTATTAGGTGTTTGTATCTGGGAGCAACAGATTTGATAGCCGTATGAACTTTTCTCTTTAACTGCTAGCCAAAAAGTCGATAACCGCGTTAATTCGTATTTTGTGGCTGTGCGCCACAGAATAGATTGTCGTATTAGGTGTTTGTATCTGGGAGCAACAGATTTGATAGCCGTATGAAATATTCTCTGTAACTGCGAGGCAAAGAGTCAATAACCGCGTTAATTCGTCTTTTGTGGCTGTGCGCCACAGAATATATAGTCGTATTAGGTTTTTGTAGCTGGGAGCAACAGACTTGATAGCCGTATGATTTTTTTTTGGAGCTGCAAGTCAAAATGTCAATAACCGCGTTAATTCGTCTTTGTGGCTGTGCGCCACAGAATATATTGTCGTATTAGGTTTTTGTAGCTGGGAGCAACAGATTTGATAGCCGTATGAAATGTTCTCTGTAACTGCGAGGCAAAGAGTCAATAACCGCGTTAATTCGTCTTTTGTGGCTGTGCGCCACAGAATATATAGTCGTATTAGGTTTTTGTTGCTGGGAGCAACAGACTTGATAGCCGTATGAACTTTTCTCTGTAGCTGCAAGCCAACAAGTCGATAACCGCGATAATTTGTTTTTGTGGCTGTGCGCCACAGAATAGATTGTCGTATTAGGTTTTTGTAGCTGGGAGCAACAGATTTGATAGCCGTATGAAATATTCTCTGTAGCTGCAAGGCAAAGAGTCGATAACCGCGTCAATTCGTATTTTGTGGCTGTGCGCCACAGAATAGATAGTCGTATTAGGTTTTTGTAGCTGGGAGCAACAGACTTGATAGCCGCATAAACTTTTCTCTGTAACTGCAAGCCAAAAAGTCGATAACCGCGTTAATTCGTATTTTGTGGCTGTGCGCCACAGAATAGATTGTCGTATTAGGTGTTTGTATCTGGGAGCAACAGATTTGATAGCCGTATGAACTTTTCTCTTTAACTGCAAGCCAAAAAGTCGATAACCGCGTTAATTCGTATTTTGTGGCTGTGCGCCACAGAATAGATTGTCGTATTAGGTGTTTGTATCTGGGAGCAACAGATTTGATAGCCGTATGAAATATTCTCTGTAACTGCGAGGCAAAGAGTCAATAACCGCGTTAATTCGTCTTTTGTGGCTGTGCGCCACAGAATATATAGTCGTATTAGGTTTTTGTAGCTGGGAGCAACAGACTTGATAGCCGTATGATTTTTTTTTGTAGCTGCAAGTCAAAATGTCAATAACCGCGTTAATTCGTCTTTGTGGCTGTGCGCCACAGAATATATTGTCGTATTAGGTTTTTGTAGCTGGGAGCAACAGATTTGATAGCCGTATGAAATGTTCTCTGTAACTGCGAGGCAAAGAGTCAATAACCGCGTTAATTCGTATTTCGTGGCTGTGCGCCACAGAATAGATAATCGTATTAGGTTTTTGTAGCTGGGAGCAACAGACTTGATAGCCGTATAAACTTTTTTCTGTAGCTGCAAGGCAAAGAGTCAATAACCGCGTTAATTTGTCTTTTGTGGTTGTGCGCCACAGAATATAAAGTCGTATTAGGTTTTTGTAGTTGGGAGCAACAGACTTGATAGCCGTATAAACTTTTCTCTGTAACTGCAAGCCAAAGAGTCAATAACCGCGTTATTTTGTATTTTATGGCTGTGCGCCACAGAATAGATTGTCGTATTAGGTTTTTGTAGCTGGGAGCAACAGATTTGATAGCCGTATGAACTTTTCTCTGTAACTGCAAGCCAAAGAGACGATAACCGCGTTAATTCGTATTTTGTGGCTGTGCGCCACATAATAGATAGTCGTATTAGGTTTTTGTATCTGGGAGCAACAGACTTGATAGCCGTATGAACTGTTCTCTGTAGTTGCAAGGCAAAGAGTCGATAACCGCGTTAATTCGTATTTTGTGGCTGTGCGCCACAGAATAGATTGTCGTATTAGGTTTTTGTAGCTGGGAGCAACATACTCGATAGCCGTATAAACTTTTTTCTATAGCTGCACGGTAAAGAGTCAATAACCGCGTTAATTTGTCTTTTGTGGCTGTGCGCCACAGAATAGTAAGTCGTATTAGGTTTTTGTAGCTGGGAGCAACAGACTTGATAGCCGTATAAACTTTTTTCTGTAGCTGCAAGGCAAAGAGTCAATAACCGCGTTAATTCGTCTTTTGTGGCTGTGTGCCACAGAAAAGATAGTTGTATTGGGTTTTTCTAGCTGGGAGCAACGTACTTGATAGCCGTATGAACTTTTTTTTGTAGCTGCAAGGCAAAGAGTCAATAACCGCGTTAATTTGTCTTTTGTGGCTGTGCGCCACAGAACATAAAGTCGTATTAGGTTTTTCTAGCTGGGAGCAACATACTTGATAGCCGTATAAACTTTGTTCTGTAGCTGCAAGGCAAAGAGTCAATAACCGCGTTAATTCGTATTTTGTGGCTGTGTGCCACAGAAAAGATAGTTGTATTAGGTTTTTGTAGTTGGGAGCAACAGACTTGATAGCCGTATAAACTTTTTTCTGTAGCTGCAAGGCAAAGAGTCAATAACCGCGTTAATTTGTCTTTTGTGGTTGTGCGCCACAGAATATAAAGTCGTATTAGGTTTTTGTAGTTGGGAGCAACAGACTTGATAGCCGTATGATTTTTTTTCTGTAGGTGCAAGGCAAAGAGTCAATAACCGCGTTAATTTGTATTTGGTGGATGTGCGCCACAAAATAGATTGTCGTATTAGGTTTTTGTAGCTGGGAGCAACAGACTTGATAGCCGTATGAACTTTTTTCTGTAGCTGCAAGGCAAAGAGTCAATAACCGCGTTAAGTCGTCTTTTGTGGCTGTGCGCCACAGAATATACAGTCGTCTTAGGTTTTTGTATCTGGGAGCAACAGACTTGATAGCCGTATGAACTTTTTTCTGTAGCTGCAAGGCAAAGAGTCAATAACCGCGTTAAGTCGTCTTTTGTGGCTGTGCGCCACAGAATATATAGTCGTGTTAGGTCTTTGTAGCTGGGAGCAACATACTTGATAGCCGTATAAACTTTTTTTTGTAGCTTTACGGCAAAGAGTCAATAACCGCGTTAATTTGTCTTTTGTGGCTGTGCGCCACAGAATATGAAGTCGTATTAGGTTTTTGTAGCTGGGAGCAACAGACTTGATAGCCGCATAAACTTTTCTCTGTAACTGCAAGCCAAAAAGTCGATAACCGCGTTAATTCGTATTTTGTGGCTGTGCGCCACAGAATAGATTGTCGTATTAGGTGTTTGTATCTGGGAGCAACAGATTTGATAGCCGTATGAACTTTTCTCTTTAACTGCTAGCCAAAAAGTCGATAACCGCGTTAATTCGTATTTTGTGGCTGTGCGCCACAGAATAGATTGTCGTATTAGGTGTTTGTATCTGGGAGCAACAGATTTGATAGCCGTATGAAATATTCTCTGTAACTGCGAGGCAAAGAGTCAATAACCGCGTTAATTCGTCTTTTGTGGCTGTGCGCCACAGAATATATAGTCGTATTAGGTTTTTGTAGCTGGGAGCAACAGACTTGATAGCCGTATGATTTTTTTTTGTAGCTGCAAGTCAAAATGTCAATAACCGCGTTAATTCGTCTTTGTGGCTGTGCGCCACAGAATATATTGTCGTATTAGGTTTTTGTAGCTGGGAGCAACAGATTTGATAGCCGTATGAAATGTTCTCTGTAACTGCGAGGCAAAGAGTCAATAACCGCGTTAATTCGTCTTTTGTGGCTGTGCGCCACAGAATATATAGTCGTATTAGGTTTTTGTTGCTGGGAGCAACAGACTTGATAGCCGTATGAACTTTTCTCTGTAGCTGCAAGCCAACAAGTCGATAACCGCGATAATTTGTTTTTGTGGCTGTGCGCCACAGAATAGATTGTCGTATTAGGTTTTTGTAGCTGGGAGCAACAGATTTGATAGCCGTATGAAATATTCTCTGTAGCTGCAAGGCAAAGAGTCGATAACCGCGTCAATTCGTATTTTGTGGCTGTGCGCCACAGAATAGATAGTCGTATTAGGTTTTTGTAGCTGGGAGCAACAGACTTGATAGCCGCATAAACTTTTCTCTGTAACTGCAAGCCAAAAAGTCGATAACCGCGTTAATTCGTATTTTGTGGCTGTGCGCCACAGAATAGATTGTCGTATTAGGTGTTTGTATCTGGGAGCAACAGATTTGATAGCCGTATGAACTTTTCTCTTTAACTGCAAGCCAAAAAGTCGATAACCGCGTTAATTCGTATTTTGTGGCTGTGCGCCACAGAATAGATTGTCGTATTAGGTGTTTGTATCTGGGAGCAACAGATTTGATAGCCGTATGAAATATTCTCTGTAACTGCGAGGCAAAGAGTCAATAACCGCGTTAATTCGTCTTTTGTGGCTGTGCGCCACAGAATATATAGTCGTATTAGGTTTTTGTAGCTGGGAGCAACAGACTTGATAGCCGTATGATTTTTTTTTGTAGCTGCAAGTCAAAATGTCAATAACCGCGTTAATTCGTCTTTGTGGCTGTGCGCCACAGAATATATTGTCGTATTAGGTTTTTGTAGCTGGGAGCAACAGATTTGATAGCCGTATGAAATGTTCTCTGTAACTGCGAGGCAAAGAGTCAATAACCGCGTTAATTCGTCTTTTGTGGCTGTGCGCCACAGAATATATAGTCGTATTAGGTTTTTGTTGCTGGGAGCAACAGACTTGATAGCCGTATAAACTTTTTTCTGTAGCTGCAAGGCAAAGAGTCAATAACCGCGTTAATTTGTCTTTTGTGGTTGTGCGCCACAGAAT
The DNA here is from genome assembly GCA_964036275.1 of Litoditis marina. NCBI lineage: Eukaryota > Metazoa > Nematoda > Chromadorea > Rhabditida > Rhabditidae > Litoditis > Litoditis marina. The sequence goes on from CAXIWQ010000254.1 coordinate 171,377, forward strand.
ATAAAGTCGTATTAGGTTTTTGTAGTTGGGAGCAACAGACTTGATAGCCGTATGATTTTTTTTCTGTAGGTGCAAGGCAAAGAGTCAATAACCGCGTTAATTTGTATTTGGTGGATGTGCGCCACAAAATAGATTGTCGTATTAGGTTTTTGTATCTGGGAGCAACAGATTTGATAGCCGTATGAACTTTTCTCTTTAACTGCTAGCCAAAAAGTCGATAACCGCGTTAATTCGTATTTTGTGGCTGTGCGCCACAGAATAGATTGTCGTATTAGGTTTTTGTAGCTGGGAGCAACAGATTTGATAGCCGTATGAACTTTTCTCTGTAACTGCAAGCCAAAGAGACGATAACCGCGTTAATTCGTATTTTGTGGCTGTGCGCCACATAATAGATAGTCGTATTAGGTTTTTGTATCTGGGAGCAACAGACTTGATAGCCGTATGAACTGTTCTCTGTAGTTGCAAGGCAAAGAGTCGATAACCGCGTTAATTCGTATTTTGTGGCTGTGCGCCACAGAATAGATTGTCGTATTAGGTTTTTGTAGCTGGGAGCAACATACTCGATAGCCGTATAAACTTTTTTCTATAGCTGCACGGTAAAGAGTCAATAACCGCGTTAATTTGTCTTTTGTGGCTGTGCGCCACAGAATAGTAAGTCGTATTAGGTTTTTGTAGCTGGGAGCAACAGACTTGATAGCCGTATAAACTTTTTTCTGTAGCTGCAAGGCAAAGAGTCAATAACCGCGTTAATTCGTCTTTTGTGGCTGTGTGCCACAGAAAAGATAGTTGTATTGGGTTTTTCTAGCTGGGAGCAACGTACTTGATAGCCGTATGAACTTTTTTTTGTAGCTGCAAGGCAAAGAGTCAATAACCGCGTTAATTTGTCTTTTGTGGCTGTGCGCCACAGAACATAAAGTCGTATTAGGTTTTTCTAGCTGGGAGCAACATACTTGATAGCCGTATAAACTTTGTTCTGTAGCTGCAAGGCAAAGAGTCAATAACCGCGTTAATTCGTATTTTGTGGCTGTGTGCCACAGAAAAGATAGTTGTATTAGGTTTTTGTAGTTGGGAGCAACAGACTTGATAGCCGTATAAACTTTTTTCTGTAGCTGCAAGGCAAAGAGTCAATAACCGCGTTAATTTGTCTTTTGTGGTTGTGCGCCACAGAATATAAAGTCGTATTAGGTTTTTGTAGTTGGGAGCAACAGACTTGATAGCCGTATGATTTTTTTTCTGTAGGTGCAAGGCAAAGAGTCAATAACCGCGTTAATTTGTATTTGGTGGATGTGCGCCACAAAATAGATTGTCGTATTAGGTTTTTGTAGCTGGGAGCAACAGACTTGATAGCCGTATGAACTTTTTTCTGTAGCTGCAAGGCAAAGAGTCAATAACCGCGTTAAGTCGTCTTTTGTGGCTGTGCGCCACAGAATATACAGTCGTCTTAGGTTTTTGTATCTGGGAGCAACAGACTTGATAGCCGTATGAACTTTTTTCTGTAGCTGCAAGGCAAAGAGTCAATAACCGCGTTAAGTCGTCTTTTGTGGCTGTGCGCCACAGAATATATAGTCGTGTTAGGTCTTTGTAGCTGGGAGCAACATACTTGATAGCCGTATAAACTTTTTTTTGTAGCTTTACGGCAAAGAGTCAATAACCGCGTTAATTTGTCTTTTGTGGCTGTGCGCCACAGAATATGAAGTCGTATTAGGTTTTTGTAGCTGGGAGCAACAGACTTGATAGCCGCATAAACTTTTCTCTGTAACTGCAAGCCAAAAAGTCGATAACCGCGTTAATTCGTATTTTGTGGCTGTGCGCCACAGAATAGATTGTCGTATTAGGTGTTTGTATCTGGGAGCAACAGATTTGATAGCCGTATGAACTTTTCTCTTTAACTGCTAGCCAAAAAGTCGATAACCGCGTTAATTCGTATTTTGTGGCTGTGCGCCACAGAATAGATTGTCGTATTAGGTGTTTGTATCTGGGAGCAACAGATTTGATAGCCGTATGAAATATTCTCTGTAACTGCGAGGCAAAGAGTCAATAACCGCGTTAATTCGTCTTTTGTGGCTGTGCGCCACAGAATATATAGTCGTATTAGGTTTTTGTAGCTGGGAGCAACAGACTTGATAGCCGTATGATTTTTTTTTGTAGCTGCAAGTCAAAATGTCAATAACCGCGTTAATTCGTCTTTGTGGCTGTGCGCCACAGAATATATTGTCGTATTAGGTTTTTGTAGCTGGGAGCAACAGATTTGATAGCCGTATGAAATGTTCTCTGTAACTGCGAGGCAAAGAGTCAATAACCGCGTTAATTCGTCTTTTGTGGCTGTGCGCCACAGAATATATAGTCGTATTAGGTTTTTGTTGCTGGGAGCAACAGACTTGATAGCCGTATGAACTTTTCTCTGTAGCTGCAAGCCAACAAGTCGATAACCGCGATAATTTGTTTTTGTGGCTGTGCGCCACAGAATAGATTGTCGTATTAGGTTTTTGTAGCTGGGAGCAACAGATTTGATAGCCGTATGAAATATTCTCTGTAGCTGCAAGGCAAAGAGTCGATAACCGCGTCAATTCGTATTTTGTGGCTGTGCGCCACAGAATAGATAGTCGTATTAGGTTTTTGTAGCTGGGAGCAACAGACTTGATAGCCGCATAAACTTTTCTCTGTAACTGCAAGCCAAAAAGTCGATAACCGCGTTAATTCGTATTTTGTGGCTGTGCGCCACAGAATAGATTGTCGTATTAGGTGTTTGTATCTGGGAGCAACAGATTTGATAGCCGTATGAACTTTTCTCTTTAACTGCAAGCCAAAAAGTCGATAACCGCGTTAATTCGTATTTTGTGGCTGTGCGCCACAGAATAGATTGTCGTATTAGGTGTTTGTATCTGGGAGCAACAGATTTGATAGCCGTATGAAATATTCTCTGTAACTGCGAGGCAAAGAGTCAATAACCGCGTTAATTCGTCTTTTGTGGCTGTGCGCCACAGAATATATAGTCGTATTAGGTTTTTGTAGCTGGGAGCAACAGACTTGATAGCCGTATGATTTTTTTTTGTAGCTGCAAGTCAAAATGTCAATAACCGCGTTAATTCGTCTTTGTGGCTGTGCGCCACAGAATATATTGTCGTATTAGGTTTTTGTAGCTGGGAGCAACAGATTTGATAGCCGTATGAAATGTTCTCTGTAACTGCGAGGCAAAGAGTCAATAACCGCGTTAATTCGTCTTTTGTGGCTGTGCGCCACAGAATATATAGTCGTATTAGGTTTTTGTTGCTGGGAGCAACAGACTTGATAGCCGTATAAACTTTTTTCTGTAGCTGCAAGGCAAAGAGTCAATAACCGCGTTAATTTGTCTTTTGTGGTTGTGCGCCACAGAATATAAAGTCGTATTAGGTTTTTGTAGTTGGGAGCAACAGACTTGATAGCCGTATGATTTTTTTTCTGTAGGTGCAAGGCAAAGAGTCAATAACCGCGTTAATTTGTATTTGGTGGATGTGCGCCACAAAATAGATTGTCGTATTAGGTTTTTGTATCTGGGAGCAACAGATTTGATAGCCGTATGAACTTTTCTCTTTAACTGCTAGCCAAAAAGTCGATAACCGCGTTAATTCGTATTTTGTGGCTGTGCGCCACAGAATAGATTGTCGTATTAGGTGTTTGTATCTGGGAGCAACAGATTTGATAGCCGTATGAAATATTCTCTGTAACTGCGAGGCAAAGAGTCAATAACCGCGTTAATTCGTCTTTTGTGGCTGTGCGCCACAGAATATATAGTCGTATTAGGTTTTTGTAGCTGGGAGCAACAGACTTGATAGCCGTATGATTTTTTTTTTGTAGCTGCAAGTCAAAATGTCAATAACCGCGTTAATTCGTCTTTGTGGCTGTGCGCCACAGAATATATTGTCGTATTAGGTTTTTGTAGCTGGGAGCAACAGATTTGATAGCCGTATGAAATGTTCTCTGTAACTGCGAGGCAAAGAGTCAATAACCGCGTTAATTCGTCTTTTGTGGCTGTGCGCCACAGAATATATAGTCGTATTAGGTTTTTGTTGCTGGGAGCAACAGACTTGATAGCCGTATGAACTTTTCTCTGTAGCTGCAAGCCAACAAGTCGATAACCGCGATAATTTGTTTTTGTGGCTGTGCGCCACAGAATAGATTGTCGTATTAGGTTTTTGTAGCTGGGAGCAACAGATTTGATAGCCGTATGAAATATTCTCTGTAGCTGCAAGGCAAAGAGTCGATAACCGCGTCAATTCGTATTTTGTGGCTGTGCGCCACAGAATAGATAGTCGTATTAGGTTTTTGTAGCTGGGAGCAACAGACTTGATAGCCGCATAAACTTTTCTCTGTAACTGCAAGCCAAAAAGTCGATAACCGCGTTAATTCGTATTTTGTGGCTGTGCGCCACAGAATAGATTGTCGTATTAGGTGTTTGTATCTGGGAGCAACAGATTTGATAGCCGTATGAACTTTTCTCTTTAACTGCAAGCCAAAAAGTCGATAACCGCGTTAATTCGTTTTTTGTGGCTGTGCGCCACAGAATAGATTGTCGTATTAGGTGTTTGTATCTGGGAGCAACAGATTTGATAGCCGTATGAAATATTCTCTGTAACTGCGAGGCAAAGAGTCAATAACCGCGTTAATTCGTCTTTTGTGGCTGTGCGCCACAGAATATATAGTCGTATTAGGTTTTTGTAGCTGGGAGCAACAGACTTGATAGCCGTATGATTTTTTTTTGTAGCTGCAAGTCAAAATGTCAATAACCGCGTTAATTCGTCTTTGTGGCTGTGCGCCACAGAATATATTGTCGTATTAGGTTTTTGTAGCTGGGAGCAACAGATTTGATAGCCGTATGAAATGTTCTCTGTAACTGCGAGGCAAAGAGTCAATAACCGCGTTAATTCGTCTTTTGTGGCTGTGCGCCACAGAATATATAGTCGTATTAGGTTTTTGTTGCTGGGAGCAACAGATTTGATAGCCGTATAAACTTTTTTCTGTAGCTGCAAGGCAAAGAGTCAATAACCGCGTTAATTTGTCTTTTGTGGTTGTGCGCCACAGAATATAAAGTCGTATTAGGTTTTTGTAGTTGGGAGCAACAGACTTGATAGCCGTATGATTTTTTTTCTGTAGGTGCAAGGCAAAGAGTCAATAACCGCGTTAATTTGTATTTGGTGGATGTGCGCCACAAAATAGATTGTCGTATTAGGTTTTTGTAGCTGGGAGCAACAGACTTGATAGCCGTATGAACTTTTTTCTGTAGCTGCAAGGCAAAGAGTCAATAACCGCGTTAAGTCGTCTTTTGTGGCTGTGCGCCACAGAATATACAGTCGTCTTAGGTTTTTGTATCTGGGAGCAACAGACTTGATAGCCGTATGAACTTTTTTCTGTAGCTGCAAGGCAAAGAGTCAATAACCGCGTTAAGTCGTCTTTTGTGGCTGTGCGCCACAGAATATATAGTCGTGTTAGGTCTTTGTAGCTGGGAGCAACATACTTGATAGCCGTATAAACTTTTTTTTGTAGCTTTACGGCAAAGAGTCAATAACCGCGTTAATTTGTCTTTTGTGGCTGTGCGCCACAGAATATGAAGTCGTATTAGGTTTTTGTAGCTGGGAGCAACAGACTTGATAGCCGCATAAACTTTTCTCTGTAACTGCAAGCCAAAAAGTCGATAACCGCGTTAATTCGTATTTTGTGGCTGTGCGCCACAGAATAGATTGTCGTATTAGGTGTTTGTATCTGGGAGCAACAGATTTGATAGCCGTATGAACTTTTCTCTTTAACTGCAAGCCAAAAAGTCGATAACCGCGTTAATTCGTATTTTGTGGCTGTGCGCCACAGAATAGATTGTCGTATTAGGTGTTTGTATCTGGGAGCAACAGATTTGATAGCCGTATGAAATATTCTCTGTAACTGCGAGGCAAAGAGTCAATAACCGCGTTAATTCGTCTTTTGTGGCTGTGCGCCACAGAATATATAGTCGTATTAGGTTTTTGTAGCTGGGAGCAACAGACTTGATAGCCGTATGATTTTTTTTTTGTAGCTGCAAGTCAAAATGTCAATAACCGCGTTAATTCGTCTTTGTGGCTGTGCGCCACAGAATATATTGTCGTATTAGGTTTTTGTAGCTGGGAGCAACAGATTTGATAGCCGTATGAAATGTTCTCTGTAACTGCGAGGCAAAGAGTCAATAACCGCGTTAATTCGTCTTTTGTGGCTGTGCGCCACAGAACATAAAGTCGTATTAGGTTTTTCTAGCTGGGAGCAACATACTTGATAGCCGTATAAACTTTGTTCTGTAGCTGCAAGGCAAAGAGTCAATAACCGCGTTAATTCGTATTTTGTGGCTGTGTGCCACAGAAAAGATAGTTGTATTAGGTTTTTGTAGTTGGGAGCAACAGACTTGATTGCCGTATGAGTTTTTTTTCTGTAACTGCAAGCCGAAGAGTCGATAACCGCGTTAATTCGTATTTCGTGGCTGTGCGCCACAGAATAGATAATCGTATTAGGTTTTTGTAGCTGGGAGCAACAGACTTGATAGCCGTATAAACTTTTTTCTGTAGCTGCAAGGCAAAGAGTCAATAACCGCGTTAATTTGTTTTTTTGTGGTTGTGCGCCACAGAATATAAAGTCGTATTAGGTTTTTGTAGTTGGGAGCAACAGACTTGATAGCCGTATAATTTTTTTTCTGTAGGTGCAAGGCAAAGAGTCAATAACCGCGTTAATTTGTATTTGGTGGATGTGCGCCACAAAATAGATTGTCGTATTAGGTTTTTGTAGCTGGGAGCAACAGACTTGATAGCCGTATGAACTTTTTTCTGTAGCTGCAAGGCAAAGAGTCAATAACCGCGTTAAGTCGTCTTTTGTGGCTGTGCGCCACAGAATATACAGTCGTCTTAGGTTTTTGTATCTGGGAGCAACAGACTTGATAGCCGTATGAACTTTTTTCTGTAGCTGCAAGGCAAAGAGTCAATAACCGCGTTAAGTCGTCTTTTGTGGCTGTGCGCCACAGAATATATAGTCGTGTTAGGTCTTTGTAGCTGGGAGCAACATACTTGATAGCCGTATAAACTTTTTTTTGTAGCTTTACGGCAAAGAGTCAATAACCGCGTTAATTTGTCTTTTGTGGCTGTGCGCCACAGAATATGAAGTCGTATTAGGTTTTTGTAGCTGGGAGCAACAGACTTGATAGCCGCATAAACTTTTCTCTGTAACTGCAAGCCAAAAAGTCGATAACCGCGTCAATTCGTATTTTGTGGCTGTGCGCCACAGAATAGATTGTTGTATTAGGTGTTTGTATCTGGGAGCAACAGATTTGATAGCCGTATGAACTTTTCTCTTTAACTGCTAGCCAAAAAGTCGATAACCGCGTTAATTCGTATTTTGTGGCTGTGCGCCACAGAATAGATTGTCGTATTAGGTGTTTGTATCTGGGAGCAACAGATTTGATAGCCGTATGAAATATTCTCTGTAACTGCGAGGCAAAGAGTCAATAACCGCGTTAATTCGTATTTTGTGGCTGTGCGCCACAGAATATATAGTCGTATTAGGTTTTTGTAGCTGGGAGCAACAGACTTGATAGCCGTATGATTTTTTTTTTGTAGCTGCAAGTCAAAATGTCAATAACCGCGTTAATTCGTCTTTGTGGCTGTGCGCCACAGAATATATTGTCGTATTAGGTTTTTGTAGCTGGGAGCAACAGATTTGATAGCCGTATGAAATGTTCTCTGTAACTGCGAGGCAAAGAGTCAATAACCGCGTTAATTCGTCTTTTGTGGCTGTGCGCCACAGAATATATAGTCGTATTAGGTTTTTGTAGCTGGGAGCAACAGACTTGATAGCCGTATGAACTTTTTTCTGTAGCTGCAAGGCAAAGAGTCAATAACCGCGTTAAGTCGTCTTTTGTGGCTGTGCGCCACAGAATATACAGTCGTCTTAGGTTTTTGTATCTGGGAGCAACAGACTTGATAGCCGTATGAACTTTTTTCTGTAGCTGCAAGGCAAAGAGTCAATAACCGCGTTAAGTCGTCTTTTGTGGCTGTGCGCCACAGAATATATAGTCGTGTTAGGTCTTTGTAGCTGGGAGCAACATACTTGATAGCCGTATAAACTTTTTTTTGTAGCTTTACGGCAAAGAGTCAATAACCGCGTTAATTTGTCTTTTGTGGCTGTGCGCCACAGAATATGAAGTCGTATTAGGTTTTTGTAGCTGGGAGCAACAGACTTGATAGCCGCATAAACTTTTCTCTGTAACTGCAAGCCAAAAAGTCGATAACCGCGTTAATTCGTATTTTGTGGCTGTGCGCCACAGAATAGATTGTCGTATTAGGTGTTTGTATCTGGGAGCAACAGATTTGATAGCCGTATGAACTTTTCTCTTTAACTGCAAGCCAAAAAGTCGATAACCGCGTTAATTCGTATTTTGTGGCTGTGCGCCACAGAATAGATTGTCGTATTAGGTGTTTGTATCTGGGAGCAACAGATTTGATAGCCGTATGAAATATGCTCTGTAACTGCGAGGCAAAGAGTCAATAACCGCGTTAATTCGTCTTTTGTGGCTGTGCGCCACAGAATATATAGTCGTATTAGGTTTTTGTAGCTGGGAGCAACAGACTTGATAGCCGTATGATTTTTTCTTTGTAGCTGCAAGTCAAAATGTCAATAACCGCGTTAATTCGTCTTTGTGGCTGTGCGCCACAGAATATATTGTCGTATTAGGTTTTTGTAGCTGGAAGCAACAGATTTGATAGCCGTATGAAATGTTCTCTGTAACTGCGAGGCAAAGAGTCAATAACCGCGTTAATTCGTCTTTTGTGGCTGTGCGCCAAAGAACATAAAGTCGTATTAGGTTTTTCTAGCTGGGAGCAACATACTTGATAGCCGTATAAACTTTGTTCTGTAGCTGCAAGGCAAAGAGTCAATAACCGCGTTAATTCGTATTTTGTGGCTGTGTGCCACAGAAAAGATAGTTGTATTAGGTTTTTGTAGTTGGGAGCAACAGACTTGATTGCCGTATGAGTTTTTTTTCTGTAACTGCAAGCCGAAGAGTCGATAACCGCGTTAATTCGTATTTCGTGGCTGTGCGCCACAGAATAGATAATCGTATTAGGTTTTTGTAGCTGGGAGCAACAGACTTGATAGCCGTATAAACTTTTTTCTGTAGCTGCAAGGCAAAGAGTCAATAACCGCGTTAATTTGTTTTTTGTGGTTGTGCGCCACAGAATATAAAGTCGTATTAGGTTTTTGTAGTTGGGAGCAACAGACTTGATAGCCGTATGATTTTTTTTCTGTAGGTGCAAGGCAAAGAGTCAATAACCGCGTTAATTTGTATTTGGTGGATGTGCGCCACAAAATAGATTGTCGTATTAGGTTTTTGTAGCTGGGAGCAACAGACTTGATAGCCGTATGAACTTTTTTCTGTAGCTGCAAGGCAAAGAGTCAATAACCGCGTTAAGTCGTCTTTTGTGGCTGTGCGCCACAGAATATACAGTCGTCTTAGGTTTTTGTATCTGGGAGCAACAGACTTGATAGCCGTATGAACTTTTTTCTGTAGCTGCAAGGCAAAGAGTCAATAACCGCGTTAAGTCGTCTTTTGTGGCTGTGCGCCACAGAATATATAGTCGTGTTAGGTCTTTGTAGCTGGGAGCAACATACTTGATAGCCGTATAAACTTTTTTTTGTAGCTTTACGGCAAAGAGTCAATAACCGCGTTAATTTGTCTTTTGTGGCTGTGCGCCACAGAATATGAAGTCGTATTAGGTTTTTGTAGCTGGGAGCAACATACTTGATAGCCGTATGAACTTTTCTCTGTAGCTGCAAGCCAACAAGTCGATAACCGCGATAATTCGTCTTTTGTGGCTGTGCGCCACAGAATATATAGTCGTGTTAGGTCTTTGTAGCTGGGAGCAACATACTTGATAGCCGTATAAACTTTTCTCTGTAACTGCAAGCCAAAAAGTCGATAACCGCGTTAATTCGTCTTTTGTGGCTGTGCGCCACAGAATATATAGTCGTATTAGGTTTTTGTTGCTGGGAGCAACAGACTTGATAGCCGTATGAACTTTTCTCTGTAGCTGCAAGCCAACAAGTCGATAACCGCGATAATTCGTATTTTGTGGCTGTGCGCCACAGAATAGATTGTCGTATTAGGTGTTTGTATCTGGGAGCAACAGATTTGATAGCCGTATGAAATATTCTCTGTAACTGCGAGGCAAAGAGTCAATAACCGCGTTAATTCGTCTTTTGTGGCTGTGCGCCACAGAATATATAGTCGTATTAGGTTTTTGTAGCTGGGAGCAACAGACTTGATAGCCGTATGATTTTTTTTTTGTAGCTGCAAGTCAAAATGTCAATAACCGCGTTAATTCGTCTTTGTGGCTGTGCGCCACAGAATATATTGTCGTATTAGGTTTTTGTAGCTGGGAGCAACAGATTTGATAGCCGTATGAAATGTTCTCTGTAACTGCGAGGCAAAGAGTCAATAACCGCGTTAATTCGTCTTTTGTGGCTGTGCGCCACAGAATATATAGTCGTATTAGGTTTTTGTTGCTGGGAGCAACATACTTGATAGCCGTATGAACTTTTCTCTGTAGCTGCAAGCCAACAAGTCGATAACCGCGTTAATTCGTATTTTGTGGCTGTGCGCCACAGAATAGATTGTCGTATTAGGTGTTTGTATCTGGGAGCAACATATTTGATAGCCGTATGAAATATTCTCTGTAACTGCGAGGCAAAGAGTCAATAACCGCGTTAATTCGTCTTTTGTGGCTGTGCGCCACAGAATATATAGTCGTATTAGGTTTTTGTAGCTGGGAGCAACAGACTTGATAGCCGTATGATTTTTTTTTTGTAGCTGCAAGTCAAAATGTCAATAACCGCGTTAATTCGTCTTTGTGGCTGTGCGCCACAGAATATATTGTCGTATTAGGTTTTTGTAGCTGGAGCAACAGATTTGATAGCCGTATGAAATGTTCTCTGTAACTGCGAGGCAAAGAGTCAATAACCGCGTTAATTCGTCTTTTGTGGCTGTGCGCCACAGAATATATAGTCGTATTAGGTTTTTGTAGCTGGGAGCAACAGACTTGATAGCCGTATGAACTTTTTTCTGTAGCTGCAAGGCAAAGAGTCAATAACCGCGTTAAGTCGTCTTTTGTGGCTGTGCGCCACAGAATATACAGTCGTCTTAGGTTTTTGTATCTGGGAGCAACAGACTTGATAGCCGTATGAACTTTTTTCTGTAGCTGCAAGGCAAAGAGTCAATAACCGCGTTAAGTCGTCTTTTGTGGCTGTGCGCCACAGAATATATAGTCGTGTTAGGTCTTTGTAGCTGGGAGCAACATACTTGATAGCCGTATAAACTTTTTTTTGTAGCTTTACGGCAAAGAGTCAATAACCGCGTTAATTTGTCTTTTGTGGCTGTGCGCCACAGAATATGAAGTCGTATTAGGTTTTTGTAGCTGGGAGCAACAGACTTGATAGCCGCATAAACTTTTCTCTGTAACTGCAAGCCAAAAAGTCGATAACCGCGTTAATTCGTATTTTGTGGCTGTGCGCCACAGAATAGATTGTCGTATTAGGTGTTTGTATCTGGGAGCAACAGATTTGATAGCCGTATGAACTTTTCTCTTTAACTGCAAGCCAAAAAGTCGATAACCGCGTTAATTCGTATTTTGTGGCTGTGCGCCACAGAATAGATTGTCGTATTAGGTGTTTGTATCTGGGAGCAACAGATTTGATAGCCGTATGAAATATGCTCTGTAACTGCGAGGCAAAGAGTCAATAACCGCGTTAATTCGTCTTTTGTGGCTGTGCGCCACAGAATATATAGTCGTATTAGGTTTTTGTAGCTGGGAGCAACAGACTTGATAGCCGTATGATTTTTTTTTTGTAGCTGCAAGTCAAAATGTCAATAACCGCGTTAATTCGTCTTTGTGGCTGTGCGCCACAGAATATATTGTCGTATTAGGTTTTTGTAGCTGGGAGCAACAGATTTGATAGCCGTATGAAATGTTCTCTGTAACTGCGAGGCAAAGAGTCAATAACCGCGTTAATTCGTCTTTTGTGGCTGTGCGCCACAGAACATAAAGTCGTATTAGGTTTTTCTAGCTGGGAGCAACATACTTGATAGCCGTATAAACTTTGTTCTGTAGCTGCAAGGCAAAGAGTCAATAACCGCGTTAATTCGTATTTTGTGGCTGTGTGCCACAGAAAAGATAGTTGTATTAGGTTTTTGTAGTTGGGAGCAACAGACTTGATTGCCGTATGAGTTTTTTTTCTGTAACTGCAAGCCGAAGAGTCGATAACCGCGTTAATTCGTATTTCGTGGCTGTGCGCCACAGAATAGATAATCGTATTAGGTTTTTGTAGCTGGGAGCAACAGACTTGATAGCCGTATAAACTTTTTTCTGTAGCTGCAAGGCAAAGAGTCAATAACCGCGTTAATTTGTTTTTTGTGGTTGTGCGCCACAGAATATAAAGTCGTATTAGGTTTTTGTAGTTGGGAGCAACAGACTTGATAGCCGTATGATTTTTTTTCTGTAGGTGCAAGGCAAAGAGTCAATAACCGCGTTAATTTGTATTTGGTGGATGTGCGCCACAAAATAGATTGTCGTATTAGGTTTTTGTAGCTGGGAGCAACAGACTTGATAGCCGTATGAACTTTTTTCTGTAGCTGCAAGGCAAAGAGTCAATAACCGCGTTAAGTCGTCTTTTGTGGCTGTGCGCCACAGAATATACAGTCGTCTTAGGTTTTTGTATCTGGGAGCAACAGACTTGATAGCCGTATGAACTTTTTTCTGTAGCTGCAAGGCAAAGAGTCAATAACCGCGTTAAGTCGTCTTTTGTGGCTGTGCGCCACAGAATATATAGTCGTGTTAGGTCTTTGTAGCTGGGAGCAACATACTTGATAGCCGTATAAACTTTTTTTTGTAGCTTTACGGCAAAGAGTCAATAACCGCGTTAATTTGTCTTTTGTGGCTGTGCGCCACAGAATATGAAGTCGTATTAGGTTTTTGTAGCTGGGAGCAACATACTTGATAGCCGTATGAACTTTTCTCTGTAGCTGCAAGCCAACAAGTCGATAACCGCGATAATTCGTCTTTTGTGGCTGTGCGCCACAGAATATATAGTCGTGTTAGGTCTTTGTAGCTGGGAGCAACATACTTGATAGCCGTATAAACTTTTCTCTGTAACTGCAAGCCAAAAAGTCGATAACCGCGTTAATTCGTCTTTTGTGGCTGTGCGCCACAGAATATATAGTCGTATTAGGTTTTTGTTGCTGGGAGCAACAGACTTGATAGCCGTATGAACTTTTCTCTGTAGCTGCAAGCCAACAAGTCGATAACCGCGATAATTCGTATTTTGTGGCTGTGCGCCACAGAATAGATTGTCGTATTAGGTGTTTGTATCTGGGAGCAACAGATTTGATAGCCGTATGAAATATTCTCTGTAACTGCGAGGCAAAGAGTCAATAACCGCGTTAATTCGTCTTTTGTGGCTGTGCGCCACAGAATATATAGTCGTATTAGGTTTTTGTAGCTGGGAGCAACAGACTTGATAGCCGTATGATTTTTTTTTTGTAGCTGCAAGTCAAAATGTCAATAACCGCGTTAATTCGTCTTTGTGGCTGTGCGCCACAGAATATATTGTCGTATTAGGTTTTTGTAGCTGGGAGCAACAGATTTGATAGCCGTATGAAATGTTCTCTGTAACTGCGAGGCAAAGAGTCAATAACCGCGTTAATTCGTCTTTTGTGGCTGTGCGCCACAGAATATATAGTCGTATTAGGTTTTTGTTGCTGGGAGCAACAGACTTGATAGCCGTATGAACTTTTCTCTGTAGCTGCAAGCCAACAAGTCGATAACCGCGATAATTTGTTTTTGTGGCTGTGCGCCACAGAATAGATTGTCGTATTAGGTGTTTGTATCTGGGAGCAACAGATTTGATAGCCGTATGAAATATTCTCTGTAACTGCGAGGCAAAGAGTCAATAACCGCGTTAATTCGTCTTTTGTGGCTGTGCGCCACAGAATATATAGTCGTATTAGGTTTTTGTAGCTGGGAGCAACAGACTTGATAGCCGTATGATTTTTTTTTTGTAGCTGCAAGTCAAAATGTCAATAACCGCGTCAATTCGTCTTTGTGGCTGTGCGCAACAGAATATATTGTCGTATTAGGTTTTTGTAGCTGGGAGCAACAGATTTGATAGCCGTATGAAATGTTCTCTGTAACTGCGAGGCAAAGAGTCAATAACCGCGTTAATTCGTCTTTTGTGGCTGTGCGCCACAGAATATATAGTCGTATTAAGTTTTTGTTGCTGGGAGCAACAGACTTGATAGCCGTATGAACTTTTCTCTGTAGCTGCAAGCCAACAAGTCGATAACCGCGATAATTTGTTTTTGTGGCTGTGCGCCACAGAATAGATTGTCGTATTAGGTTTTTGTAGCTGGGAGCAACAGATTTGATAGCCGTATGAAATATTCTCTGTAGCTGCAAGGCAAAGAGTCGATAACCGCGTCAATTCGTATTTTGTGGCTGTGCGCCACAGAATAGATAGTCGTATTAGGTTTTTGTAGCTGGGAGCAACAGACTTGATAGCCGCATAAACTTTTCTCTGTAACTGCAAGCCAAAAAGTCGATAACCGCGTTAATTCGTATTTTGTGGCTGTGCGCCACAGAATAGATTGTCGTATTAGGTGTTTGTATCTGGGAGCAACAGACTTGATAGCCGTATGAACTTTTTTCTGTAGCTGCAAGGCAAAGAGTCAATAACCGCGTTAAGTCGTCTTTTGTGGCTGTGCGCCACAGAATATATAGTCGTGTTAGGTCTTTGTAGCTGGGAGCAACATACTTGATAGCCGTATAAACTTTTTTTTGTAGCTTTACGGCAAAGAGTCAATAACCGCGTTAATTTGTCTTTTGTGGCTGTGCGCCACAGAATATGAAGTCGTATTAGGTTTTTGTAGTTGGGAGCAACAGACTTGATAGCCGTATGATTTTTTTTCTGTAGGTGCAAGGCAAAGAGTCAATAACCGCGTTAATTCGTCTTTTGTGGCTGTGCGCCACAGAATATATAGTCGTATTAGGTTTTTGTAGCTGGGAGCAACAGACTTGATAGCCGTATGATTTTTTTTTTGTAGCTGCAAGTCAAAATGTCAATAACCGCGTTAATTCGTCTTTGTGGCTGTGCGCCACAGAATATATTGTCGTATTAGGTTTTTGTAGCTGGGAGCAACAGATTTGATAGCCGTATGAAATGTTCTCTGTAACTGCGAGGCAAAGAGTCAATAACCGCGTTAATTCGTCTTTTGTGGCTGTGCGCCACAGAATATATAGTCGTATTAGGTTTTTGTAGCTGGGAGCAACAGACTTGATAGCCGTATGAACTTTTTTCTGTAGCTGCAAGGCAAAGAGTCAATAACCGCGTTAAGTCGTCTTTTGTGGCTGTGCGCCACAGAATATACAGTCGTCTTAGGTTTTTGTATCTGGGAGCAACAGACTTGATAGCCGTATGAACTTTTTTCTGTAGCTGCAAGGCAAAGAGTCAATAACCGCGTTAAGTCGTCTTTTGTGGCTGTGCGCCACAGAATATATAGTCGTGTTAGGTCTTTGTAGCTGGGAGCAACATACTTGATAGCCGTATAAACTTTTTTTTGTAGCTTTACGGCAAAGAGTCAATAACCGCGTTAATTTGTCTTTTGTGGCTGTGCGCCACAGAATATGAAGTCGTATTAGGTTTTTGTAGCTGGGAGCAACAGACTTGATAGCCGCATAAACTTTTCTCTGTAACTGCAAGCCAACAAGTCGATAACCGCGATAATTCGTCTTTTGTGGCTGTGCGCCACAGAATATATAGTCGTGTTAGGTCTTTGTAGCTGGGAGCAACATACTTGATAGCCGTATAAACTTTTCTCTGTAACTGCAAGCCAAAAAGTCGATAACCGCGTTAATTCGTCTTTTGTGGCTGTGCGCCACAGAATATATAGTCGTATTAGGTTTTTGTTGCTGGGAGCAACAGACTTGATAGCCGTATGAACTTTTCTCTGTAGCTGCAAGCCAACAAGTCGATAACCGCGATAATTCGTATTTTGTGGCTGTGCGCCACAGAATAGATTGTCGTATTAGGTGTTTGTATCTGGGAGCAACAGATTTGATAGCCGTATGAAATATTCTCTGTAACTGCGAGGCAAAGAGTCAATAACCGCGTTAATTCGTCTTTTGTGGCTGTGCGCCACAGAATATATAGTCGTATTAGGTTTTTGTAGCTGGGAGCAACAGACTTGATAGCCGTATGATTTTTTTTTTGTAGCTGCAAGTCAAAATGTCAATAACCGCGTTAATTCGTCTTTGTGGCTGTGCGCCACAGAATATATTGTCGTATTAGGTTTTTGTAGCTGGGAGCAACAGATTTGATAGCCGTATGAAATGTTCTCTGTAACTGCGAGGCAAAGAGTCAATAACCGCGTTAATTCGTCTTTTGTGGCTGTGCGCCACAGAATATATAGTCGTATTAGGTTTTTGTTGCTGGGAGCAACATACTTGATAGCCGTATGAACTTTTCTCTGTAGCTGCAAGCCAACAAGTCGATAACCGCGTTAATTCGTATTTTGTGGCTGTGCGCCACAGAATAGATTGTCGTATTAGGTGTTTGTATCTGGGAGCAACATATTTGATAGCCGTATGAAATATTCTCTGTAACTGCGAGGCAAAGAGTCAATAACCGCGTTAATTCGTCTTTTGTGGCTGTGCGCCACAGAATATATAGTCGTATTAGGTTTTTGTAGCTGGGAGCAACAGACTTGATAGCCGTATGATTTTTTTTTTGTAGCTGCAAGTCAAAATGTCAATAACCGCGTTAATTCGTCTTTGTGGCTGTGCGCCACAGAATATATTGTCGTATTAGGTTTTTGTAGCTGGGAGCAACAGATTTGATAGCCGTATGAAATGTTCTCTGTAACTGCGAGGCAAAGAGTCAATAACCGCGTTAATTCGTCTTTTGTGGCTGTGCGCCACAGAATATATAGTCGTATTAGGTTTTTGTAGCTGGGAGCAACAGACTTGATAGCCGTATGAACTTTTTTCTGTAGCTGCAAGGCAAAGAGTCAATAACCGCGTTAAGTCGTCTTTTGTGGCTGTGCGCCACAGAATATACAGTCGTCTTAGGTTTTTGTATCTGGGAGCAACAGACTTGATAGCCGTATGAACTTTTTTCTGTAGCTGCAAGGCAAAGAGTCAATAACCGCGTTAAGTCGTCTTTTGTGGCTGTGCGCCACAGAATATATAGTCGTGTTAGGTCTTTGTAGCTGGGAGCAACATACTTGATAGCCGTATAAACTTTTTTTTGTAGCTTTACGGCAAAGAGTCAATAACCGCGTTAATTTGTCTTTTGTGGCTGTGCGCCACAGAATATGAAGTCGTATTAGGTTTTTGTAGCTGGGAGCAACAGACTTGATAGCCGCATAAACTTTTCTCTGTAACTGCAAGCCAAAAAGTCGATAACCGCGTTAATTCGTATTTTGTGGCTGTGCGCCACAGAATAGATTGTCGTATTAGGTGTTTGTATCTGGGAGCAACAGATTTGATAGCCGTATGAACTTTTCTCTTTAACTGCAAGCCAAAAAGTCGATAACCGCGTTAATTCGTATTTTGTGGCTGTGCGCCACAGAATAGATTGTCGTATTAGGTGTTTGTATCTGGGAGCAACAGATTTGATAGCCGTATGAAATATGCTCTGTAACTGCGAGGCAAAGAGTCAATAACCGCGTTAATTCGTCTTTTGTGGCTGTGCGCCACAGAATATATAGTCGTATTAGGTTTTTGTAGCTGGGAGCAACAGACTTGATAGCCGTATGATTTTTTTTTTGTAGCTGCAAGTCAAAATGTCAATAACCGCGTTAATTCGTCTTTGTGGCTGTGCGCCACAGAATATATTGTCGTATTAGGTTTTTGTAGCTGGGAGCAACAGATTTGATAGCCGTATGAAATGTTCTCTGTAACTGCGAGGCAAAGAGTCAATAACCGCGTTAATTCGTCTTTTGTGGCTGTGCGCCACAGAACATAAAGTCGTATTAGGTTTTTCTAGCTGGGAGCAACATACTTGATAGCCGTATAAACTTTGTTCTGTAGCTGCAAGGCAAAGAGTCAATAACCGCGTTAATTCGTATTTTGTGGCTGTGTGCCACAGAAAAGATAGTTGTATTAGGTTTTTGTAGTTGGGAGCAACAGACTTGATTGCCGTATGAGTTTTTTTTTCTGTAACTGCAAGCCGAAGAGTCGATAACCGCGTTAATTCGTATTTCGTGGCTGTGCGCCACAGAATAGATAATCGTATTAGGTTTTTGTAGCTGGGAGCAACAGACTTGATAGCCGTATAAACTTTTTTCTGTAGCTGCAAGGCAAAGAGTCAATAACCGCGTTAATTTGTTTTTTGTGGTTGTGCGCCACAGAATATAAAGTCGTATTAGGTTTTTGTAGTTGGGAGCAACAGACTTGATAGCCGTATGATTTTTTTTCTGTAGGTGCAAGGCAAAGAGTCAATAACCGCGTTAATTTGTATTTGGTGGATGTGCGCCACAAAATAGATTGTCGTATTAGGTTTTTGTAGCTGGGAGCAACAGACTTGATAGCCGTATGAACTTTTTTCTGTAGCTGCAAGGCAAAGAGTCAATAACCGCGTTAAGTCGTCTTTTGTGGCTGTGCGCCACAGAATATACAGTCGTCTTAGGTTTTTGTATCTGGGAGCAACAGACTTGATAGCCGTATGAACTTTTTTCTGTAGCTGCAAGGCAAAGAGTCAATAACCGCGTTAAGTCGTCTTTTGTGGCTGTGCGCCACAGAATATATAGTCGTGTTAGGTCTTTGTAGCTGGGAGCAACATACTTGATAGCCGTATAAACTTTTTTTTGTAGCTTTACGGCAAAGAGTCAATAACCGCGTTAATTTGTCTTTTGTGGCTGTGCGCCACAGAATATGAAGTCGTATTAGGTTTTTGTAGCTGGGAGCAACATACTTGATAGCCGTATGAACTTTTCTCTGTAGCTGCAAGCCAACAAGTCGATAACCGCGATAATTCGTCTTTTGTGGCTGTGCGCCACAGAATATATAGTCGTGTTAGGTCTTTGTAGCTGGGAGCAACATACTTGATAGCCGTATAAACTTTTCTCTGTAACTGCAAGCCAAAAAGTCGATAACCGCGTTAATTCGTCTTTTGTGGCTGTGCGCCACAGAATATATAGTCGTATTAGGTTTTTGTTGCTGGGAGCAACAGACTTGATAGCCGTATGAACTTTTCTCTGTAGCTGCAAGCCAACAAGTCGATAACCGCGATAATTCGTATTTTGTGGCTGTGCGCCACAGAATAGATTGTCGTATTAGGTGTTTGTATCTGGGAGCAACAGATTTGATAGCCGTATGAAATATTCTCTGTAACTGCGAGGCAAAGAGTCAATAACCGCGTTAATTCGTCTTTTGTGGCTGTGCGCCACAGAATATATAGTCGTATTAGGTTTTTGTAGCTGGGAGCAACAGACTTGATAGCCGTATGATTTTTTTTTTGTAGCTGCAAGTCAAAATGTCAATAACCGCGTTAATTCGTCTTTGTGGCTGTGCGCCACAGAATATATTGTCGTATTAGGTTTTTGTAGCTGGGAGCAACAGATTTGATAGCCGTATGAAATGTTCTCTGTAACTGCGAGGCAAAGAGTCAATAACCGCGTTAATTCGTCTTTTGTGGCTGTGCGCCACAGAATATATAGTCGTATTAGGTTTTTGTTGCTGGGAGCAACAGACTTGATAGCCGTATGAACTTTTCTCTGTAGCTGCAAGCCAACAAGTCGATAACCGCGATAATTTGTTTTTGTGGCTGTGCGCCACAGAATAGATTGTCGTATTAGGTGTTTGTATCTGGGAGCAACAGATTTGATAGCCGTATGAAATATTCTCTGTAACTGCGAGGCAAAGAGTCAATAACCGCGTTAATTCGTCTTTTGTGGCTGTGCGCCACAGAATATATAGTCGTATTAGGTTTTTGTAGCTGGGAGCAACAGACTTGATAGCCGTATGATTTTTTTTTTGTAGCTGCAAGTCAAAATGTCAATAACCGCGTCAATTCGTCTTTGTGGCTGTGCGCAACAGCATATATTGTCGTATTAGGTTTTTGTAGCTGGGAGCAACAGATTTGATAGCCGTATGAAATGTTCTCTGTAACTGCGAGGCAAAGAGTCAATAACCGCGTTAATTCGTCTTTTGTGGCTGTGCGCCACAGAATATATAGTCGTATTAAGTTTTTGTTGCTGGGAGCAACAGACTTGATAGCCGTATGAACTTTTCTCTGTAGCTGCAAGCCAACAAGTCGATAACCGCGATAATTTGTTTTTGTGGCTGTGCGCCACAGAATAGATTGTCGTATTAGGTTTTTGTAGCTGGGAGCAACAGATTTGATAGCCGTATGAAATATTCTCTGTAGCTGCAAGGCAAAGAGTCGATAACCGCGTCAATTCGTATTTTGTGGCTGTGCGCCACAGAATAGATAGTCGTATTAGGTTTTTGTAGCTGGGAGCAACAGACTTGATAGCCGCATAAACTTTTCTCTGTAACTGCAAGCCAAAAAGTCGATAACCGCGTTAATTCGTATTTTGTGGCTGTGCGCCACAGAATAGATTGTCGTATTAGGTGTTTGTATCTGGGAGCAACAGACTTGATAGCCGTATGAACTTTTTTCTGTAGCTGCAAGGCAAAGAGTCAATAACCGCGTTAAGTCGTCTTTTGTGGCTGTGCGCCACAGAATATATAGTCGTGTTAGGTCTTTGTAGCTGGGAGCAACATACTTGATAGCCGTATAAACTTTTTTTTGTAGCTTTACGGCAAAGAGTCAATAACCGCGTTAATTTGTCTTTTGTGGCTGTGCGCCACAGAATATGAAGTCGTATTAGGTTTTTGTAGCTGGGAGCAACATACTTGATAGCCGTATGAACTTTTCTCTGTAGCTGCAAGCCAACAAGTCGATAACCGCGATAATTCGTCTTTTGTGGCTGTGCGCCACAGAATATATAGTCGTGTTAGGTCTTTGTAGCTGGGAGCAACATACTTGATAGCCGTATAAACTTTTCTCTGTAACTGCAAGCCAAAAAGTCGATAACCGCGTTAATTCGTCTTTTGTGGCTGTGCGCCACAGAATATATAGTCGTATTAGGTTTTTGTTGCTGGGAGCAACAGACTTGATAGCCGTATGAACTTTTCTCTGTAGCTGCAAGCCAACAAGTCGATAACCGCGATAATTCGTATTTTGTGGCTGTGCGCCACAGAATAGATTGTCGTATTAGGTGTTTGTATCTGGGAGCAACAGATTTGATAGCCGTATGAAATATTCTCTGTAACTGCGAGGCAAAGAGTCAATAACCGCGTTAATTCGTCTTTTGTGGCTGTGCGCCACAGAATATATAGTCGTATTAGGTTTTTGTAGCTGGGAGCAACAGACTTGATAGCCGTATGATTTTTTTTTTGTAGCTGCAAGTCAAAATGTCAATAACCGCGTTAATTCGTCTTTGTGGCTGTGCGCCACAGAATATATTGTCGTATTAGGTTTTTGTAGCTGGGAGCAACAGATTTGATAGCCGTATGAAATGTTCTCTGTAACTGCGAGGCAAAGAGTCAATAACCGCGTTAATTCGTCTTTTGTGGCTGTGCGCCACAGAATATATAGTCGTATTAGGTTTTTGTTGCTGGGAGCAACAGACTTGATAGCCGTATGAACTTTTCTCTGTAGCTGCAAGCCAACAAGTCGATAACCGCGATAATTTGTTTTTGTGGCTGTGCGCCACAGAATAGATTGTCGTATTAGGTGTTTGTATCTGGGAGCAACAGATTTGATAGCCGTATGAAATATTCTCTGTAACTGCGAGGCAAAGAGTCAATAACCGCGTTAATTCGTCTTTTGTGGCTGTGCGCCACAGAATATATAGTCGTATTAGGTTTTTGTAGCTGGGAGCAACAGACTTGATAGCCGTATGATTTTTTTTTTGTAGCTGCAAGTCAAAATGTCAATAACCGCGTTAATTCGTCTTTGTGGCTGTGCGCCACAGAATATATTGTCGTATTAGGTTTTTGTAGCTGGGAGCAACAGATTTGATAGCCGTATGAAATGTTCTCTGTAACTGCGAGGCAAAGAGTCAATAACCGCGTTAATTCGTCTTTTGTGGCTGTGCGCCACAGAATATATAGTCGTATTAAGTTTTTGTTGCTGGGAGCAACAGACTTGATAGCCGTATGAACTTTTCTCTGTAGCTGCAAGCCAACAAGTCGATAACCGCGATAATTTGTTTTTGTGGCTGTGCGCCACAGAATAGATTGTCGTATTAGGTTTTTGTAGCTGGGAGCAACAGATTTGATAGCCGTATGAAATATTCTCTGTAGCTGCAAGGCAAAGAGTCGATAACCGCGTCAATTCGTATTTTGTGGCTGTGCGCCACAGAATAGATAGTCGTATTAGGTTTTTGTAGCTGGGAGCAACAGACTTGATAGCCGCATAAACTTTTCTCTGTAACTGCAAGCCAAAAAGTCGATAACCGCGTTAATTCGTATTTTGTGGCTGTGCGCCACAGAATAGATTGTCGTATTAGGTGTTTGTATCTGGGAGCAACAGATTTGATAGCCGTATGAACTTTTCTCTTTAACTGCAAGCCAAAAAGTCGATAACCGCGTTAATTCGTATTTTGTGGCTGTGCGCCACAGAATAGATTGTCGTATTAGGTTTTTGTAGCTGGGAGCAACAGATTTGATAGCCGTATGAAATATTCTCTGTAGCTGCAAGGCAAAGAGTCGATAACCGCGTCAATTCGTATTTTGTGGCTGTGCGCCACAGAATAGATAGTCGTATTAGGTTTTTGTAGCTGGGAGCAACAGATTTGATAGCCGTATGAAATATTCTCTGTAGCTGCAAGGCAAAGAGTCGATAACCGCGTCAATTCGTATTTTGTGGCTGTGCGCCACAGAATAGATTGTCGTATTAGGTGTTTGTATCTGGGAGCAACAGACTTGATAGCCGTATGAACTTTTTTCTGTAGCTGCAAGGCAAAGAGTCAATAACCGCGTTAAGTCGTCTTTTGTGGCTGTGCGCCACAGAATATATAGTCGTGTTAGGTCTTTGTAGCTGGGAGCAACATACTTGATAGCCGTATGAACTTTTCTCTGTAGCTGCAAGCCACAAGTCGATAACCGCGATAATTCGTATTTTGTGGCTGTGCGCCACAGAATAGATTGTCGTATTAGGTGTTTGTATCTGGGAGCAACAGATTTGATAGCCGTATGAAATATTCTCTGTAACTGCGAGGCAAAGAGTCAATAACCGCGTTAATTCGTCTTTTGTGGCTGTGCGCCACAGAATATATAGTCGTATTAGGTTTTTGTAGCTGGGAGCAACAGACTTGATAGCCGTATGATTTTTTTTTGTAGCTGCAAGTCAAAATGTCAATAACCGCGTTAATTCGTCTTTGTGGCTGTGCGCCACAGAATATATTGTCGTATTAGGTTTTTGTAGCTGGAGCAACAGATTTGATAGCCGTATGAAATGTTCTCTGTAACTGCGAGGCAAAGAGTCAATAACCGCGTTAATTCGTCTTTTGTGGCTGTGCGCCACAGAATATATAGTCGTATTAGGTTTTGTTGCTGGGAGCAACAGACTTGATAGCCGTATGAACTTTTCTCTGTAGCTGCAAGCCAACAAGTCGATAACCGCGATAATTTGTTTTTGTGGCTGTGCGCCACAGAATAGATTGTCGTATTAGGTGTTTGTATCTGGGAGCAACAGATTTGATAGCCGTATGAAATATTCTCTGTAACTGCGAGGCAAAGAGTCAATAACCGCGTTAATTCGTCTTTTTGTGGCTGTGCGCCACAGAATATATAGTCGTATTAGGTTTTTGTAGCTGGGAGCAACAGACTTGATAGCCGTATGATTTTTTTTTTGTAGCTGCAAGTCAAAATGGTCAATAACCGCGTTAATTCGTCTTTGTGGCTGTGCGCCACCAGAATATATTGTCGTATTAGGTTTTTGTAGCTGGGAGCAACAGATTTGATAGCCGTATGAAATGTTCTCTGTAACTGCGAGGCAAAGAGTCAATAACCGCGTTAATTCGTCTTTTGTGGCTGTGCGCCACAGAATATATAAGTCGTATTAAGTTTTTGTTGCTGGGAGCAACAGACTTGATAGCCGTATGAACTTTTCTCTGTAGCTGCAAGCCAACAAGTCGATAACCGCGATAATTTGTTTTTGTGGCTGTGCGCCACAGAATAGATTGTCGTATTAGGTTTTTGTAGCTGGGAGCAACAGATTTGATAGCCGTATGAAATATTCTCTGTAGCTGCAAGGCAAAGAGTCGATAACCGCGTCAATTCGTATTTTGTGGCTGTGCGCCACAGAATAGATAGTCGTATTAGGTTTTTGTAGCTGGGAGCAACAGACTTGATAGCCGCATAAACTTTTCTCTGTAACTGCAAGCCAAAAAGTCGATAACCGCGTTAATTCGTATTTTGTGGCTGTGCGCCACAGAATAGATTGTCGTATTAGGTGTTTGTATCTGGGAGCAACAGATTTGATAGCCGTATGAACTTTTCTCTTTAACTGCAAGCCAAAAAGTCGATAACCGCGTTAATTCGTATTTTGTGGCTGTGCGCCACAGAATAGATTGTCGTATTAGGTGTTTGTATCTGGGAGCAACAGATTTGATAGCCGTATGAAATATTCTCTGTAACTGCGAGGCAAAAGTCAATAACCGCGTTAATTCGTCTTTTGTGGCTGTGCGCCACAGAATATATAGTCGTATTAGGTTTTTGTAGCTGGGAGCAACAGACTTGATAGCCGTATGATTTTTTTTTGTAGCTGCAAGTCAAAATGTCAATAACCGCGTTAATTCGTCTTTGTGGCTGTGCGCCACAGAATATATTGTCGTATTAGGTTTTTGTAGCTGGGAGCAACAGATTTGATAGCCGTATGAAATGTTCTCTGTAACTGCGAGGCAAAGAGTCAATAACCGCGTTAATTCGTCTTTTGTGGCCGTGCGCCACAGAATATATAGTCGTATTAGGTTTTTGTTGCTGGGAGCAACAGACTTGATAGCCGTATGAACTTTTCTCTGTAGCTGCAAGCCAACAAGTCGATAACCGCGATAATTTGTTTTTGTGGCTGTGCGCCACAGAATAGATTGTCGTATTAGGTTTTTGTAGCTGGGAGCAACAGATTTGATAGCCGTATGAAATATTCTCTGTAGCTGCAAGGCAAAGAGTCGATAACCGCGTCAATTCGTATTTTGTGGCTGTGCGCCACAGAATAGATAGTCGTATTAGGTTTTTGTAGCTGGGAGCAACATACTTGATAGCCGTATAACCTTTTTCCTGTAGCTGCACGGCAAAGAGTCAATAACCGCGTTAATTTGTCTTTTGTGGCTGTGCGCCACAGAATATAAAGTCGTATTAGGTTTTCGTAGCTGGGAGCAACAGACTTGATAGCCGTATGAACTTTTTCTGTAGCTGCAAGGCAAAGAGGTAATAACCGCGTTAATTCGTCTTTGTGGCTGTGCGCCACAGAATATATTGTCGTATTAGGTTTTTGTAGCTGGGAGCAACAGATTTGATAGCCGTATGAAATGTTCTCTGTAACTGCGAGGCAAAGAGTCAATAACCGCGTTAATTCGTCTTTTGTGGCTGTGCGCCACAGAATATATAGTCGTATTAAGTTTTTGTTGCTGGGAGCAACAGACTTGATAGCCGTATGAACTTTTCTCTGTAGCTGCAAGCCAACAAGTCGATAACCGCGATAATTTGTTTTTGTGGCTGTGCGCCACAGAATAGATTGTCGTATTAGGTTTTTGTAGCTGGGAGCAACAGATTTGATAGCCGTATGAAATATTCTCTGTAGCTGCAAGGCAAAGAGTCGATAACCGCGTCAATTCGTATTTTGTGGCTGTGCGCCACAGAATAGATAGTCGTATTAGGTTTTTGTAGCTGGGAGCAACAGACTTGATAGCCGCATAAACTTTTCTCTGTAACTGCAAGCCAAAAAGTCGATAACCGCGTTAATTCGTATTTTGTGGCTGTGCGCCACAGAATAGATTGTCGTATTAGGTGTTTGTATCTGGGAGCAACAGATTTGATAGCCGTATGAACTTTTCTCTTTAACTGCAAGCCAAAAAGTCGATAACCGCGTTAATTCGTATTTTGTGGCTGTGCGCCACAGAATAGATTGTCGTATTAGGTGTTTGTATCTGGGAGCAACAGATTTGATAGCCGTATGAAATATTCTCTGTAACTGCGAGGCAAAAAGTCAATAACCGCGTTAATTCGTCTTTTGTGGCTGTGCGCCACAGAATATATAGTCGTATTAGGTTTTTGTAGCTGGGAGCAACAGACTTGATAGCCGTATGATTTTTTTTTGTAGCTGCAAGTCAAAATGTCAATAACCGCGTTAATTCGTCTTTGTGGCTGTGCGCCACAGAATATATTGTCGTATTAGGTTTTTGTAGCTGGGAGCAACAGATTTGATAGCCGTATGAAATGTTCTCTGTAACTGCGAGGCAAAGAGTCAATAACCGCGTTAATTCGTCTTTTGTGGCTGTGCGCCACAGAATATATAGTCGTATTAGGTTTTTGTTGCTGGGAGCAACAGACTTGATAGCCGTATGAACTTTTCTCTGTAGCTGCAAGCCAACAAGTCGATAACCGCGATAATTTGTTTTTGTGGCTGTGCGCCACAGAATAGATTGTCGTATTAGGTTTTTGTAGCTGGGAGCAACAGATTTGATAGCCGTATGAAATATTCTCTGTAGCTGCAAGGCAAAGAGTCGATAACCGCGTCAATTCGTATTTTGTGGCTGTGCGCCACAGAATAGATAGTCGTATTAGGTTTTTGTAGCTGGGAGCAACATACTTGATAGCCGTATAACCTTTTTCCTGTAGCTGCACGGCAAAGAGTCAATAACCGCGTTAATTTGTCTTTTGTGGCTGTGCGCCACAGAATATAAAGTCGTATTAGGTTTTCGTAGCTGGGAGCAACAGACTTGATAGCCGTATGAACTTTTTCTGTAGCTGCAAGGCAAAGAGGTAATAACCGCGTTAATTTGTCTTTTGTGGCTGTGCGCCACAGAATAGATTGTCGTATCAGGTTTTTGTAGCTGGGAGCAACAGACTTGATAGCCGTATGAACTTTTCTCTGTAGCTGCAAGCCAACAAGTCGATAACCGCGATATTTCGTGTTTTGTGGCTGTGCGCCACAGAATATAAAGTCGTATTAGGTTTTCGTAGCTGGGAGCAACAGACTTGATAGCCGTATGAAATATTCTCTGTAGCTGCAAGGCAAAGAGTCGATAACCGCGTCAATTCGTATTTTGTGGCTGTGCGCCACAGAATAGATAGTCGTATTAGGTTTTTGTAGCTGGGAGCAACATACTTGATAGCCGTATAACCTTTTTCCTGTAGCTGCACGGCAAAGAGTCAATAACCGCGTTAATTTGTCTTTTGTGGCTGTGCGCCACAGAATATAAAGTCGTATTAGGTTTTCGTAGCTGGGAGCAACAGACTTGATAGCCGTATGAACTTTTTCTGTAGCTGCAAGGCAAAGAGGTAATAACCGCGTTAATTTGTCTTTTGTGGCTGTGCGCCACAGAATAGATTGTCGTATCAGGTTTTTGTAGCTGGGAGCAACAGACTTGATAGCCGTATGAACTTTTCTCTGTAGCTGCAAGCCAACAAGTCGATAACCGCGATATTTCGTGTTTTGTGGCTGTGCGCCACAGAATATAAAGTCGTATTAGGTTTTCGTAGCTGGGAGCAACAGACTTGATAGCCGTATGATTTTTTTTCTGTAGCTGCAAGGCAAAGAGTCAATAACCGCGTTAATTTGTCTTTTGTGGCTGTGCGCCACAGAATATAAAGTCGTATTAGGTTTTCGTAGCTGGGAGCAACAGACTTGATAGCCGTATGAACTTTTTTCTGTAGCTGCAAGGCAAAGAGGTAATAACCGCGTTAATTTGTCTTTTGTGGCTGTGCGCCACAGAATAGATTGTCGTATCAGGTTTTTGTAGCTGGGAGCAACAGACTTGATAGCCGTATGAACTTTTCTCTGTAGCTGCAAGCCAACAAGTCGATAACCGCGATATTTCGTGTTTTGTGGCTGTGCGCCACAGAATATAAAGTCGTATTAGGTTTTCGTAGCTGGGAGCAACAGACTTGATAGCCGTATGAACTTTTTTCTGTAGCTGCAAGGCAAAGAGGTAATAACCGCGTTAATTTGTCTTTTGTGGCTGTGCGCCACAGAATAGATTGTCGTATCAGGTTTTTGTAGCTGGGAGCAACAGACTTGATAGCCGTATGAACTTTTCTCTGTAGCTGCAAGCCAACAAGTCGATAACCGCGATATTTCGTGTTTTGTGGCTGTGCGCCACAGAATATAAAGTCGTATTAGGTTTTCGTAGCTGGGAGCAACAGACTTGATAGCCGTATGATTTTTTTTCTGTAGCTGCAAGGCAAAGAGTCAATAACCGCGTTAATTTGTCTTTTGTGGCTGTGCGCCACAGAATAGATTGTCGTATTAGGTTTTTGTAGCTGGGAGCAACAGACTTGATAGCCGTATGAACTGTTCTCTGTAGCTGCAAGGCAAAGAGTCGATAACCGCGTTAATTCGTATTTTGTGGCTGTGCGCCACAGAATAGATAGTCGTATTAGGTTTTTTTAGGTGGGAGCAACATACTTGATAGCCGTATAACCTTTTTCCTGTAGCTGCACGGCAAAGAGTCAATAACCGCGTTAATTTGTCTTTTGTGGCTGTGCGCCACAGAATATAAAGTCGTATTAGGTTTTCGTAGCTGGGAGCAACAGACTTGATAGCCGTATGAATTTTTTTCTGTAGCTGCAAGGCAAAGAGGTAATAACCGCGTTAATTTGTCTTTTGTGGCTGTGCGCCACAGAATAGATTGTCGTATCAGGTTTTTGTAGCTGGGAGCAACAGACTTGATAGCCGTATGAACTTTTCTCTGTAGCTGCAAGCCAACAAGTCGATAACCGCGATAATTCGTATTTTGTGGCTGTGCGCCACAGAATAGATTGTCGTATTAGGTTTTTGTAGCTGGGAGCAACAGATTTGATAGCCGTATGAACTGTTCTTTGTAGCTGCAAGGCAAAGAGTCGATAACCGCGTTAATTCGTATTTTGTGGCTGTGCGCCACAGAATAGATAGTCGTATTAGGTTTTTGTAGCTGGGAGCAACATATTTGATAGCCTTATAACCTTTTTCCTGTAGCTGCACGGCAAAGAGTCAATAACCGCGTTAATTTGTCTTTTGTGGCTGTGCGCCACAGAATATAAAGTCGTATTAGGTTTTTGTAGCTGGGAGCAACAGACTTGATAGCCGTATGAACTTTTTTCTGTAGCTGCAAGCCAACAAGTCGATAACCGCGTTAATTTGTCTTTTGTGGCTGTGCGCCACAGAATAGATTGTCGTATCAGGTTTTTGTAGCTGGGAGCAACAGACTTGATAGCCGTATGAACTTTTTTCTGTAGCTGCAAGGCAAAGAGGTAATAACCGCGTTAATTTGTCTTTTGGTGCTGTGCGCCATAGGATATAAAGTCGTATTAGGTTTTTGTAGCCATGAGCAACAGACTTGATAGCCGTATAAACTTTTTTCTGTAGCTGCAAGGCAAAGAGTCGATAACCGCGTTATATCGTATTTTGTGGCTGTGTGCCACAGAATAGATAGTTGTATTGGGTTTTTCTAGCTGGGAGCAACATACTTGATAGCCATATAAACTTTTTTCTGTAGCTGCACGGCAAAGAGTCAATAACCGCGTTAATTTGTCTTTTGTGGCTGTGCGCCACAGAATATAAAGTCGTATTAGGTTTTTGTAGCTGGGAGCAACAGACTTGATAGCCGTACAAACTTTTTTTCTGTAGCTGCAAGGCAAAGAGGTAATAACCGCGTTAATTTGTCTTTTGTGGCTGTGCGCCACAGAATAGATTGTCGTATCAGGTTTTTGTAGCTGGGAGCAACAGACTTGATAGCCGTATGAACTTTTCTCTGTAGCTGCAAGCCAACAAGTCGATAACCGCGATAATTCGTATTTTGTGGCTGTGCGCCACAGAATAGATTGTCGTATTAGGTTTTTGTAGCTGGGAGCAACAGATTTGATAGCCGTATGAACTGTTCTTTGTAGCTGCAAGGCAAAGAGTCGATAACCGCGTTAATTCGTATTTTGTGGCTGTGCGCCACAGAATAGATAGTCGTATTAGGTTTTTGTAGCTGGGAGCAACATATTTGA
Source organism: Litoditis marina (assembly GCA_964036275.1). NCBI lineage: Eukaryota > Metazoa > Nematoda > Chromadorea > Rhabditida > Rhabditidae > Litoditis > Litoditis marina. The sequence goes on from CAXIWQ010000254.1 coordinate 201,670, forward strand.
TAGCCGTATAACCTTTTTCCTGTAGCTGCACGGCAAAGAGTCAATAACCGCGTTAATTTGTCTTTTGTGGCTGTGCGCCACAGAATATAAAGTCGTATTAGGTTTTTGTAGCTGGGAGCAACAGACTTGATAGCCGTATGAACTTTTTTCTGTAGCTGCAAGCCAACAAGTCGATAACCGCGTTAATTTGTCTTTTGTGGCTGTGCGCCACAGAATAGATTGTCGTATCAGGTTTTTGTAGCTGGGAGCAACAGACTTGATAGCCGTATGAACTTTTTTCTGTAGCTGCAAGGCAAAGAGGTAATAACCGCGTTAATTTGTCTTTTGGTGCTGTGCGCCATAGGATATAAAGTCGTATTAGGTTTTTGTAGCCATGAGCAACAGACTTGATAGCCGTATAAACTTTTTTCTGTAGCTGCAAGGCAAAGAGTCGATAACCGCGTTATATCGTATTTTGTGGCTGTGTGCCACAGAATAGATAGTTGTATTGGGCTTTTCTAGCTGGGAGCAACATACTTGATAGCCATATAAACTTTTTTCTGTAGCTGCACGGCAAAGAGTCAATAACCGCGTTAATTTGTCTTTTGTGGCTGTGCGCCACAGAATATAAAGTCGTATTAGGTTTTTGTAGCTGGGAGCAACAGACTTGATAGCCGTACAAACTTTTTTTCTGTAGCTGCAAGGCAAAGAGTCGATAACCGCGTTATATCGTATTTTGTGGCTGTGTGCCACAGAATAGATAGTTGTATTGGGTTTTTCTAGCTGGGAGCAACATACTTGATAGCCATATAAACTTTTTTCTGTAGCTGCACGGCAAAGAGTCAATAACCGCGTTAATTTGTCTTTTGTGGCTGTGCGCCACAGAATATAAAGTCGTATTAGGTTTTTGTAGCTGGGAGCAACAGACTTGATAGCCGTACAAACTTTTTTTCTGTAGCTGCAAGGCAAAGAGGTAATAACCGCGTTAATTTGTCTTTTGTGGCTGTGCGCCACAGAATAGATTGTCGTATCAGGTTTTTGTAGCTGGGAGCAACCGACTTGATAGCCGTATGAACTTTTCTCTGTAGCTGCAAGCCAACAAGTCGATAACCGCGATAATTCGTATTTTGTGGCTGTGCGCCACAGAATAGATTGTCGTATTAGGTTTTTGTAGCTGGGAGCAACAGATTTGATAGCCGTATGAACTGTTCTTTGTAGCTGCAAGGCAAAGAGTCGATAACCGCGTTAATTCGTATTTTGTGGCTGTGCGCCACAGAATAGATAGTCGTATTAGGTTTTTGTAGCTGGGAGCAACATATTTGATAGATAGCCGTATAACCTTTTTCCTGTAGCTGCACGGCAAAGAGTCAATAACCGCGTTAATTTGTCTTTTGTGGCTGTGCGCCACAGAATATAAAGTCGTATTAGGTTTTTGTAGCTGGGAGCAACAGACTTGATAGCCGTATGAACTTTTTTCTGTAGCTGCAAGCCAACAAGTCGATAACCGCGTTAATTTGTCTTTTGTGGCTGTGCGCCACAGAATAGATTGTCGTATCAGGTTTTTGTAGCTGGGAGCAACAGACTTGATAGCCGTATGAACTTTTTTCTGTAGCTGCAAGGCAAAGAGGTAATAACCGCGTTAATTTGTCTTTTGGTGCTGTGCGCCATAGGATATAAAGTCGTATTAGGTTTTTGTAGCCATGAGCAACAGACTTGATAGCCGTATAAACTTTTTTCTGTAGCTGCAAGGCAAAGAGTCGATAACCGCGTTATATCGTATTTTGTGGCTGTGTGCCACAGAATAGATAGTTGTATTGGGTTTTTCTAGCTGGGAGCAACATACTTGATAGCCATATAAACTTTTTTCTGTAGCTGCACGGCAAAGAGTCAATAACCGCGTTAATTTGTCTTTTGTGGCTGTGCGCCACAGAATATAAAGTCGTATTAGGTTTTTGTAGCTGGGAGCAACAGACTTGATAGCCGAACAAACTTTTTTTCTGTAGCTGCAAGGCAAAGAGGTAATAACCGCGTTAAAGAAAGCGTTCCGCTATAATTTGAGTTTCACGAAAAATTTAAAAAGCTCAAAAAAGTTTCTCAATGTCTTCCCATTGACCATGAAAAAACTTTCTGATTGAAAATTTGTAAAATGTGCATAACGTCAAGGAATAAAGAATGGGGCATGAACATTTTCACTGTGACGCAATTTGACTTGGTTCATTTACATCCATATTTATTTTGATTTTTTAGTTTCCAATTGTGTAGTCGCATGTGATAGAGTGTTTCAAAATCATTTTTGCACTTCTATAGGCTATTTTGAGCATACCCCGTACGCAACTCCCCTATCGGTGTCATTACGTAAGCCGCTTTTCTGAGGAAACGAAGCAAGATAGGGATATAGAAGTAGATATTTTTGACAATGGTTATTAATTTGCCATAGAGTCAGATTGTTAACTCAAAGGTCAAAATTAAAGCGGGACGGATTCTTTAATTTGTCTTTTGTGGCTGTGCGCCACAGAATAGATTGTCGTATCAGGTTTTTGTAGCTGGGAGCAACAGACTTGATAGCCGTATGAACTTTTCTCTGTAGCTGCAAGCCAACAAGTCGATAACCGCGATAATTCGTATTTTGTGGCTGTGCGCCACAGAATAGATTGTCGTATTAGGTTTTTGTAGCTGGGAGCAACAGATTTGATAGCCGTATGAACTGTTCTTTGTAGCTGCAAGGCAAAGAGTCGATAACCGCGTTAATTCGTATTTTGTGGCTGTGCGCCACAGAATAGATAGTCGTATTAGGTTTTTGTAGCTGGGAGCAACATATTTGATAGCCGTATAACCTTTTTTCTGTAGCTGCACGGCAAAGAGTCAATAACCGCGTTAATTTGTCTTTTGTGGCTGTGCGCCACAGAATATAAAGTCGTATTAGGTTTTTGTAGCTGGGAGCAACAGACTTGATAGCCGTATGAACTTTTTTCTGTAGCTGCAAGGCAAAGAGGTAATAACCGCGTTAATTTGTCTTTTGTGGCTGTGCGCCACAGAATAGATTGTCGTATCAGGTTTTTGTAGCTGGGAGCAACAGACTTGATAGCCGTATGAACTTTTTTCTGTAGCTGCAAGGCAAAGAGGTAATAACCGCGTTAATTTGTCTTTTGTGGCTGTGCGCCATAGGATATAAAGTCGTATTAGGTTTTTGTAGCCATGAGCAACAGACTTGATAGCCGTATAAACTTTTTTCTGTAGCTGCAAGGCAAAGAGTCGATAACCGCGTTATATCGTATTTTGTGGCTGTGTGCCACAGAATAGATAGTTGTATTGGGTTTTTCTAGCTGGGAGCAACATACTTGATAGCCATATAAACTTTTTTCTGTAGCTGCACGGCAAAGAGTCAATAACCGCGTTAATTTGTCTTTTGTGGCTGTGCGCCACAGAATATAAAGTCGTATTAGGTTTTTGTAGCTGGGAGCAACATACTTAATAGCCGTATAAACTTTTTTTCTGTAGCTGCAAGGCAAAGAGGTAATAACCGCGTTAATTTGTCTTTTGTGGCTGTGCGCCACAGAATATAAAGTCGTATTAGGTTTTTGTAGCTGGGAGCAACAGATTTGATAACCGTATGAAATGTTCTCTGTAACTGCAAGGCAAAGAGTCAATAACCGCGTTAATTTGTATTTTGTGGCTGTGCGCCACAGAATATAAAGTCGTATTATGTTTTTGTAGTTGGAAGCAACAGACTTGATAGCCGTATGATTTTTTTTGTAGCTGCAAGTCAAAATGTCAATAACCGCGTTAATTCGTCTTTGTGGCTGTGCGCCTCAGAATAGATTGTCGTATTAGGTTTTTGTAGCTGGGAGCAACAGATTTGATAGCCGTATGAAATGTTCTCTGTAACTGCGAGGCAAAGAGTCAATAACCGCGTTAATTCGTCTTTTGTGGCTGTGCGCCACAGAATATATAGTCGTATTAGGTTTTTGTAGCTGGGAGCAACAAACTTGATAGCCGTATGAATTTTTCTCTGTAGCTGCAAGCCAACAAGTCGATAACCGCGATAATTTGTATTTTGTGGCTGTGCGCCACAGAATAGATTGTCGTATTAGGTTTTTGTAGCTGGGAGCAACATATTTGATAGCCGTATGAACTGTTCTCTGTAGCTGCAAGGCAAAGAGTCAATAACCGCGTTAATTTGTCTTTTGTGGCTGTGCGCCACAGAATATAAAGTCGTATTGGGTTTTTCTAGCTGGGAGCAACATACTTGATAGCCATATAAACTTTTTCCTGTAGCTGCACGGCAAAGAGTCAATAACCGAGTTAATTTGTCTTTTGTGGCTGTGCGCCACAGAATATAAAGTCGTATTAGGTTTTTGTAGCTGGGAGCAACAGACTTGATAGCCGTACAAACTTTTTTTCTGTAGCTGCAAGGCAAAGAGGTAATAACCGCGTTAATTTGTCTTTTGTGGCTGTGCGCCACAGAATAGATTGTCGTATCAGGTTTTTGTAGCTGGGAGCAACAGACTTGATAGCCGTATGAACTTTTCTCTGTAGCTGCAAGCCAACAAGTCGATAACCGCGATAATTCGTATTTTGTGGCTGTGCGCCACAAAATAGATTGTCGTATTAGGTTTTTGTAGCTGGGAGCAACATATTTGATAGCCGTATGAACTGTTCTCTGTAACTGCGAGGCAAAGAGTCAATAACCGCGTTAATTCGTCTTTTGTGGCTGTGCGCCACAGAATATAAAGTCGTATTAGGTTTTTGTAGCTGGGAGCAACATACTTAATAGCCGTATAAACTTTTTTTCTGTAGCTGCAAGGCAAAGAGGTAATAACCGCGTTAATTTGTCTTTTGTGGCTGTGCGCCACAGAATATAAAGTCGTATTAGGTTTTTGTAGCTGGGAGCAACAGATTTGATAACCGTATGAAATGTTCTCTGTAACTGCAAGGCAAAGAGTCAATAACCGCGTTAATTTGTATTTTGTGGCTGTGCGCCACAGAATATAAAGTCGTATTATGTTTTTGTAGTTGGAAGCAACAGACTTGATAGCCGTATGATTTTTTTTTGTAGCTGCAAGTCAAAATGTCAATAACCGCGTTAATTCGTCTTTGTGGCTGTGCGCCTCAGAATAGATTGTCGTATTAGGTTTTTGTAGCTGGGAGCAACAGATTTGATAGCCGTATGAAATGTTCTCTGTAACTGCGAGGCAAAGAGTCAATAACCGCGTTAATTCGTCTTTTGTGGCTGTGCGCCACAGAATATATAGTCGTATTAGGTTTTTGTAGCTGGGAGCAACAAACTTGATAGCCGTATGAATTTTTCTCTGTAGCTGCAAGCCAACAAGTCGATAACCGCGATAATTTGTATTTTGTGGCTGTGCGCCACAGAATAGATTGTCGTATTAGGTTTTTGTAGCTGGGAGCAACATATTTGATAGCCGTATGAACTGTTCTCTGTAGCTGCAAGGCAAAGAGTCAATAACCGCGTTAATTTGTCTTTTGTGGCTGTGCGCCACAGAATATAAAGTCGTATTGGGTTTTTCTAGCTGGGAGCAACATACTTGATAGCCATATAAACTTTTTCCTGTAGCTGCACGGCAAAGAGTCAATAACCGCGTTAATTTGTCTTTTGTGGCTGTGCGCCACAGAATATAAAGTCGTATTAGGTTTTTGTAGCTGGGAGCAACAGACTTGATAGCCGTACAAACTTTTTTTCTGTAGCTGCAAGGCAAAGAGGTAATAACCGCGTTAATTTGTCTTTTGTGGCTGTGCGCCACAGAATAGATTGTCGTATCAGGTTTTTGTAGCTGGGAGCAACAGACTTGATAGCCGTATGAACTTTTCTCTGTAGCTGCAAGCCAACAAGTCGATAACCGCGATAATTCGTATTTTGTGGCTGTGCGCCACAGAATAGATTGTCGTATTAGGTTTTTGTAGCTGGGAGCAACAGATTTGATAGCCGTATGAACTGTTCTTTGTAGCTGCAAGGCAAAGAGTCGATAACCGCGTTAATTCGTATTTTGTGGCTGTGCGCCACAGAATAGATAGTCGTATTAGGTTTTTGTAGCTGGGAGCAACATATTTGATAGCCGTATAACCTTTTTTCTGTAGCTGCACGGCAAAGAGTCAATAACCGCGTTAATTTGTCTTTTGTGGCTGTGCGCCACAGAATATAAAGTCGTATTAGGTTTTTGTAGCTGGGAGCAACAGACTTGATAGCCGTATGAACTTTTTTCTGTAGCTGCAAGGCAAAGAGGTAATAACCGCGTTAATTTGTCTTTTGTGGCTGTGCGCCACAGAATAGATTGTCGTATCAGGTTTTTGTAGCTGGGAGCAACAGACTTGATAGCCGTATGAACTTTTTTCTGTAGCTGCAAGGCAAAGAGGTAATAACCGCGTTAATTTGTCTTTTGTGGCTGTGCGCCATAGGATATAAAGTCGTATTAGGTTTTTGTAGCCATGAGCAACAGACTTGATAGCCGTATAAACTTTTTTCTGTAGCTGCAAGGCAAAGAGTCGATAACCGCGTTATATCGTATTTTGTGGCTGTGTGCCACAGAATAGATAGTTGTATTGGGTTTTTCTAGCTGGGAGCAACATACTTGATAGCCATATAAACTTTTTTCTGTAGCTGCACGGCAAAGAGTCAATAACCGCGTTAATTTGTCTTTTGTGGCTGTGCGCCACAGAATATAAAGTCGTATTAGGTTTTTGTAGCTGGGAGCAACATACTTAATAGCCGTATAAACTTTTTTTCTGTAGCTGCAAGGCAAAGAGGTAATAACCGCGTTAATTTGTCTTTTGTGGCTGTGCGCCACAGAATATAAAGTCGTATTAGGTTTTTGTAGCTGGGAGCAACAGATTTGATAACCGTATGAAATGTTCTCTGTAACTGCAAGGCAAAGAGTCAATAACCGCGTTAATTTGTATTTTGTGGCTGTGCGCCACAGAATATAAAGTCGTATTATGTTTTTGTAGCTGGGAGCAACAAACTTGATAGCCGTATGAATTTTTCTCTGTAGCTGCAAGCCAACAAGTCGATAACCGCGATAATTTGTATTTTGTGGCTGTGCGCCACAGAATAGATTGTCGTATTAGGTTTTTGTAGCTGGGAGCAACAGATTTGATAGCCGTATGAACTGTTCTCTGTAGCTGCAAGGCAAAGAGTCAATAACCGCGTTAATTTGTCTTTTGTGGCTGTGCGCCACAGAATATAAAGTCGTATTGGGTTTTTCTAGCTGGGAGCAACATACTTGATAGCCATATAAACTTTTTTCTGTAGCTGCACGGCAAAGAGTCAATAACCGCGTTAATTTGTCTTTTGTGGCTGTGCGCCACAGAATATAAAGTCGTATTAGGTTTTTGTAGCTGGGAGCAACAGACTTGATAGCCGTACAAACTTTTTTTCTGTAGCTGCAAGGCAAAGAGGTAATAACCGCGTTAATTTGTCTTTTGTGGCTGTGCGCCACAGAATAGATTGTCGTATCAGGTTTTTGTAGCTGGGAGCAACAGACTTGATAGCCGTATGAACTTTTCTCTGTAGCTGCAAGCCAACAAGTCGATAACCGCGATAATTCGTATTTTGTGGCTGTGCGCCACAGAATAGATTGTCGTATTAGGTTTTTGTAGCTGGGAGCAACAGATTTGATAGCCGTATGAACTGTTCTTTGTAGCTGCAAGGCAAAGAGTCGATAACCGCGTTAATTCGTATTTTGTGGCTGTGCGCCACAGAATAGATAGTCGTATTAGGTTTTTGTAGCTGGGAGCAACATATTTGATAGCCGTATAACCTTTTTTCTGTAGCTGCACGGCAAAGAGTCAATAACCGCGTTAATTTGTCTTTTGTGGCTGTGCGCCACAGAATATAAAGTCGTATTAGGTTTTTGTAGCTGGGAGCAACAGACTTGATAGCCGTATGAACTTTTTTCTGTAGCTGCAAGGCAAAGAGGTAATAACCGCGTTAATTTGTCTTTTGTGGCTGTGCGCCACAGAATAGATTGTCGTATCAGGTTTTTGTAGCTGGGAGCAACAGACTTGATAGCCGTATGAACTTTTTTCTGTAGCTGCAAGGCAAAGAGGTAATAACCGCGTTAATTTGTCTTTTGTGGCTGTGCGCCATAGGATATAAAGTCGTATTAGGTTTTTGTAGCCATGAGCAACAGACTTGATAGCCGTATAAACTTTTTTCTGTAGCTGCAAGGCGAAGAGTCGATAACCGCGTTATATCGTAATTTTTGGCTGTGTGCCACAGAATAGATAGTTGTATTGGGTTTTTCTAGCTGGGAGCAACATACTTGATAGCCATATAAACTTTTTTCTGTAGCTGCACGGCAAAGAGTCAATAACCGCGTTAATTTGTCTTTTGTGGCTGTGCGCCACAGAATATAAAGTCGTATTAGGTTTTTGTAGCTGGGAGCAACATACTTGATAGCCGTATAAACTTTTTTTCTGTAGCTGCAAGGCAAAGAGGTAATAACCGCGTTAATTTGTCTTTTGTGGCTGTGCGCCACAGAATATAAAGTCGTATTAGGTTTTTGTAGCTGGGAGCAACAGATTTGATAGCCGTATGAAATGTTCTCTGTAACTGCAAGGCAAAGAGTCAATAACCGCGTTAATTTGTATTTTGTGGCTGTGCGCCACAGAATATAAAGTCGTATTATGTTTTTGTAGTTGGAAGCAACAGACTTGATAGCCGTATGATTTTTTTTTTGTAGCTGCAAGTCAAAATGTCAATAACCGCGTTAATTCGTCTTTGTGGCTGTGCGCCTCAGAATAGATTGTCGTATTAGGTTTTTGTAGCTGGGAGCAACAGATTTGATAGCCGTATGAAATGTTCTCTGTAACTGCGAGGCAAAGAGTCAATAACCGCGTTAATTCGTCTTTTGTGGCTGTGCGCCACAGAATATATAGTCGTATTAGGTTTTTGTAGCTGGGAGCAACAAACTTGATAGCCGTATGAACTTTTCTCTGTAGCTGCAAGCCAACAAGTCGATAACCGCGATAATTTGTATTTTGTGGCTGTGCGCCACAGAATAGATTGTCGTATTAGGTTTTTGTAGCTGGGAGCAACATATTTGATAGCCGTATGAACTGTTCTCTGTAGCTGCAAGGCAAAGAGTCGATAACCGCGTCAATTCGTATTTTGTGGCTGTGCGCCACAGAATAGATAGTCGTATTAGATTTTTGTAGCTGGGAGCAACATACTTGGTAGCCGTATAACCTTTTTCCTGTAGCTGCACGGCAAAGAGTCAATAACCGCGTTAATTTGTCTTTTGTGGCTGTGCGCCACAGAATAGATTGTCGTATTAGGTTTTTGTAGCTGGGAGCAACAGATTTGATAGCCGTATGAAATATTCTCTGTAACTGCGAGGCAAAGAGTCAATAACCGCGTTAATTCTTCTTTTGTGGCTGTGCGCCACAGAATATATAGTCGTATTAGGTTTTTGTAGCTGGGAGCAACAGACTTGATAGCCGTATGAACTGTTCTCTGTAGCTGCAAGGCAAAGAGTCGATAACCGCGTTAATTTGTCTTTTGTAACTGTGCGCCACAGAATATAGAGTCGTATTAGGTTTTCGTAGCTGGGAGCAACAGACTTGATAGCCGTATGAATTTTTTTCTGTAGCTGCAAGGCAAAGAGGTAATAACCGCGTTAATTTGTCTTTTGTGGCTGTGCGCCACAGAATAGATTGTCGTATCAGGTTTTTGTAGCTGGGAGCAACAGACTTGATAGCCGTATGAACTTTTCTCTGTAGCTGCAAGCCAACAAGTCGATAACCGCGATAATTCGTATTTTGTGGCTGTGCGCCACAGAATAGATAGTCGTATTAGGTTTTTATAGCTGGGAGCAACATATTTGATAGCCGTATAACCTTTTTCCTGTAGCTGCACGGCAAAGAGTCAATAACCGCGTTAATTTGTCTTTTGTGGCTGTGCGCCACAGACTATAAAGTCGTATTAGGTTTTTGTAGCTGGGAGCAACAGACTTGATAGCCGTATGAACTTTTTTCTGTAGCTGCAAGGCAAAGAGGAAATAACCGCGTTAATTTGTTTTTTTGTGGCTGTGCGCCACAGAATAGATTTCGTATCAGGTTTTTGTAGCTGGGAGCAACAGACTTGATAGCCGTATGAACTTTTTTCTGTAGCTGCAAGGCAAAGAGGTAATAACCGCGTTAATTTGTCTTTTGTGGCTGTGCGCCACAGAATAGATTGTCGTATCAGGTTTTTGTAGCTGGGAGCAACAGACTTGATAGCCGTATGAACTTTTTTCTGTAGCTGCAAGGCAAAGAGGTAATAACCGCGTTAATTTGTCTTTTGTGGCTGTGCGCCATAGGATATAAAGTCGTATTAGGTTTTTGTAGCCATGAGCAACAGACTTGATAGCCGTATGAACTGTTCTCTGTAGCTGCAAGGCAAAGAGTCGATAACCGCGTTAATTTGTCTTTTGTAACTGTGCGCCACAGAATATAGAGTCGTATTAGGTTTTCGTAGCTGGGAGCAACAGACTTGATAGCCGTATGAATTTTTTTCTGTAGCTGCAAGGCAAAGAGGTAATAACCGCGTTAATTTGTCTTTTGTGGCTGTGCGCCACAGAATAGATTGTCGTATCAGGTTTTTGTAGCTGGGAGCAACAGACTTGATAGCCGTATGAACTTTTCTCTGTAGCTGCAAGCCAACAAGTCGATAACCGCGATAATTCGTATTTTGTGGCTGTGCGCCACAGAATAGATAGTCGTATTAGGTTTTTATAGCTGGGAGCAACATATTTGATAGCCGTATAACCTTTTTCCTGTAGCTGCACGGCAAAGAGTCAATAACCGCGTTAATTTGTCTTTTGTGGCTGTGCGCCACAGACTATAAAGTCGTATTAGGTTTTTGTAGCTGGGAGCAACAGACTTGATAGCCGTATGAACTTTTTTCTGTAGCTGCAAGGCAAAGAGGAAATAACCGCGTTAATTTGTTTTTTTGTGGCTGTGCGCCACAGAATAGATTTCGTATCAGGTTTTTGTAGCTGGGAGCAACAGACTTGATAGCCGTATGAACTTTTTTCTGTAGCTGCAAGGCAAAGAGGTAATAACCGCGTTAATTTGTCTTTTGTGGCTGTGCGCCACAGAATAGATTGTCGTATCAGGTTTTTGTAGCTGGGAGCAACAGACTTGATAGCCGTATGAACTTTTTTCTGTAGCTGCAAGGCAAAGAGGTAATAACCGCGTTAATTTGTCTTTTGTGGCTGTGCGCCATAGGATATAAAGTCGTATTAGGTTTTTGTAGCCATGAGCAACAGACTTGATAGCCGTATAAACTTTTTTTTGTAGCTGCAAGGCAAAGAGTCGATAACCGCGTTATATCGTATTTTGTGGCTGTGTGCCACAGAATAGATAGTTGTATTGGGTTTTTCTAGCTGGGAGCAACATACTTGATAGCCATATAAACTTTTTTCTGTAGCTGCACGGCAAAGAGTCAATAACCGCGTTAATTTGTCTTTTGTGGCTGTGCGCCACAGAATATAAAGTCGTATTAGGTTTTTGTAGCTGGGAGCAACAGACTTGATAGCCGTATAAACTTTTTTTTCTGTAGCTGCAAGGCAAAGAGATAATAACCGCGTTAATTTGTCTTTTGTGGCTGTGCGCCACAGAATATAAAGTCGTATTAGGTTTTTGTAGCTGGGAGCAACAGATTTGATAGCCGTATGAAATGTTCTCTGTAACTGCAAGGCAAAGAGTCAATAACCGCGTTAATTTGTATTTTGTGGCTGTGCGCCACAGAATATAAAGTCGTATTATGTTTTTGTAGTTGGAAGCAACAGACTTGATAGCCGTATGATTTTTTTTTGTAGCTGCAAGTCAAAATGTCAATAACCGCGTTAATTCGTCTTTGTGGCTGTGCGCCACAGAATAGATTGTCGTATTAGGTTTTTGTAGCTGGGAGCAACAGATTTGATAGCCGTATGAAATGTTCTCTGTAACTGCGAGGCAAAGAGTCAATAACCGCGTTAATTCGTGTTTTGTGGCTGTGCGCCACAGAATATATAGTCGTATTAGGTTTTTGTAGCTGGGAGCAACAGACTTGATAGCCGTATGAACTTTTCTCTGTAGCTGCAAGCCAACAAGTCGATAACCGCGATAATTTGTATTTTCTGGCTGTGCGCCACAGAATAGATTGTCGTATTAGGTTTTTGTAGCTGGGAGCAACAGATTTGATAGCCGTATGAACTGTTCTCTGTAGCTGCAAGGCAAAGAGTCGATAACCGCGTCAATTCGTATTTTGTGGCTGTGCGCCACAGAATAGATAGTCGGATTAGGTTTTTGTAGCTGGGAGCAACATACTTGGTAGCCGTATAACCTTTTTCCTGTAGCTGCACGGCAAAGAGTCAATAACCGCGTTAATTTGTCTTTTGTGGCTGTGCGCCACAGAATATGAAGTCGTATTAGGTTTTTGTAGCTGGGAGCAACAGACTTGATGGCCGTATGAACTTTTTTCTGTAGCTGCAAGGCAAAGAAGTAATAACCGCGTTAATTTGTCTTTTGTGGCTGTGCGCCACAGAATATATTGTCGTATCAGTTTTTGTAGCTGGGAGCAACAGACTTGATAGCCGTATGAATTTTTTTCTGTAGCTGCAAGGCAAAGAGGTAATAACCGCGTTAATTTGTCTTTTGTGGCTGTGCGCCATAGGATATAAAGTCGTATTAGGTTTTTGTAGCCATGAGCAACAGACTTGATAGCCGTATAAACTTTTTTTTGTAGCTGCAAGGCAAAGAGTCGATAACCGCGTTATATCGTATTTTGTGGCTGTGTGCCACAGAATAGATAGTTGTATTGGGTTTTTCTAGCTGGGAGCAACATACTTGATAGCCATATAAACTTTTTTCTGTAGCTGCACGGCAAAGAGTCAATAACCGCGTTAATTTGTCTTTTGTGGCTGTGCGCCACAGAATATAAAGTCGTATTAGGTTTTTGTAGCTGGGAGCAACAGACTTGATAGCCGTATAAACTTTTTTACTTATTAGGTTTTTGCAACATTAGCAACAGTATTAGGTTTTTGTAGCTGGGAGCAACGGACTTGATAGCCGTATAAACTTTTTTTCTGTAGCTGCAAGGCAAAGAGATAATAACCGCGTTAATTTGTCTTTTGTGGCTGTGCGCCACAGAATATAAAGTCGTATTAGGTTTTTGTAGCTGGGAGCAACAGATTTGATAGCCGTATGAAATGTTCTCTGTAACTGCAAGGCAAAGAGTCAATAACCGCGTTAATTTGTATTTTGTGGCTGTGCGCCACAGAATATAAAGTCGTATTATGTTTTTGTAGTTGGAAGCAACAGACTTGATAGCCGTAATTTTTTTTTTGTAGCTGCAAGTCAAAATGTCAATAACCGCGTTAATTCGTCTTTGTGGCTGTGCGCCACAGAATAGATTGTCGTATTAGGTTTTTGTAGCTGGGAGCAACAGATTTGATAGCCGTATGAAATGTTCTCTGTAACTGCGAGGCAAAGAGTCAATAACCGCGTTAATTTGTCTTTTGTGGCTGTGCGCCACAGAATATATAGTCGTATTAGGTTTTGTAGCTGGGAGCAACAGACTTGATAGCCGTATGAACTTTTCTCTGTAGCTGCAAGCCAACAAGTCGATAACCGCGATAATTTGTATTTTCTGGCTGTGCGCCACAGAATAGATTGTCGTATTAGGTTTTTGTAGCTGGGAGCAACAGATTTGATAGCCGTATGAACTGTTCTCTGTAGCTGCAAGGCAAAGAGTCGATAACCGCGTCAATTCGTATTTTGTGGCTGTGCGCCACAGAATAGATAGTCGTATTAGGTTTTTGTAGCTGGGAGCAACATACTTGGTAGCCGTATAACCTTTTTCCTGTAGCTGCACGGCAAAGAGTCAATAACCGCGTTAATTTGTCTTTTGTGGCTGTGCGCCACAGAATATGAAGTCGTATTAGGTTTTTGTAGCTGGGAGCAACAGACTTGATGGCCGTATGAACTTTTTTCTGTAGCTGCAAGGCAAAGAAGTAATAACCGCGTTAATTTGTCTTTTGTGGCTGTGCGCCACAGAATATATTGTCGTATCAGGTTTTTGTAGCTGGGAGCAACAGACTTGATAGCCGTATGAACTTTTCTCTGTAGCTGCAAGCCAACAAGTCGATAACCGCGATATTTCGTGTTTTGTGGCTGTGCGCCACAGAATAGATTGTCGTATTAGGTTTTTGTAGCTGGGAGCGACAGATTTGATAGCCGTATGAACTGTTCTCTGTAGCTGCAAGCCAAAGAGACGATAACCGCGTTAATTCGTATTTTGTGGCTGTGCGCCACATAATAGATAGTCGTATTAGGTTTTTGTATCTGGGAGCAACAGACTTGATAGCCGTATGAACTGTTCTCTGTAGTTGCAAGGCAAAGAGTCGATAACCGCGTTAATTCGTATTTTGTGGCTGTGCGCCACAGAATAGATTGTCGTATTAGGTTTTTGTAGCTGGGAGCAACATACTCGATAGCCGTATAAACTTTTTTATATAGCTGCACGGTAAAGAGTCAATAACCGCGTTAATTTGTCTTTTGTGGCTGTGCGCCACAGAATAGTAAGTCGTATTAGGTTTTTGTAGCTGGGAGCAACAGACTTGATAGCCGTATGAACTTTTTTCTGTAGCTGCAAGGCAAAGAGTCAATAACCGCGTTAATTCGTCTTTTGTGGCTGTGTGCCACAGAAAAGATAGTTGTATTTGGTTTTTCTAGCTGGGAGCAACAGACTTGATAGCCGTATGAACTTTTTTCTGTAGCTGCAAGGCAAAGAGGTAATAACCGCGTTAATTTGTCTTTTGTGGCTGTGCGCCATAGGATATAAAGTCGTATTAGGTTTTTGTAGCCATGAGCAACAGACTTGATAGCCGTATAAACTTTTTTCTGTAGCTGCAAGGCAAAGAGTCGATAACCGCGTTATATCGTATTTTGTGGCTGTGTGCCACAGAATAGATAGTTGTATTGGGTTTTTCTAGCTGGGAGCAACATACTTGATAGCCATATAAACTTTTTTCTGTAGCTGCACGGCAAAGAGTCAATAACCGCGTTAATTTGTCTTTTGTGGCTGTGCGCCACAGAATATAAAGTCGTATTAGGTTTTTGTAGCTGGGAGCAACATACTTAATAGCCGTATAAACTTTTTTTCTGTAGCTGCAAGGCAAAGAGGTAATAACCGCGTTAATTTGTCTTTTGTGGCTGTGCGCCACAGAATATAAAGTCGTATTAGGTTTTTGTAGCTGGGAGCAACAGATTTGATAACCGTATGAAATGTTCTCTGTAACTGCAAGGCAAAGAGTCAATAACCGCGTTAATTTGTATTTTGTGGCTGTGCGCCACAGAATATAAAGTCGTATTATGTTTTTGTAGCTGGGAGCAACAAACTTGATAGCCGTATGAATTTTTCTCTGTAGCTGCAAGCCAACAAGTCGATAACCGCGATAATTTGTATTTTGTGGCTGTGCGCCACAGAATAGATTGTCGTATTAGGTTTTTGTAGCTGGGAGCAACAGATTTGATAGCCGTATGAACTGTTCTCTGTAGCTGCAAGGCAAAGAGTCAATAACCGCGTTAATTTGTCTTTTGTGGCTGTGCGCCACAGAATATAAAGTCGTATTGGGTTTTTCTAGCTGGGAGCAACATACTTGATAGCCATATAAACTTTTTTCTGTAGCTGCACGGCAAAGAGTCAATAACCGCGTTAATTTGTCTTTTGTGGCTGTGCGCCACAGAATATAAAGTCGTATTAGGTTTTTGTAGCTGGGAGCAACAGACTTGATAGCCGTACAAACTTTTTTTCTGTAGCTGCAAGGCAAAGAGGTAATAACCGCGTTAATTTGTCTTTTGTGGCTGTGCGCCACAGAATAGATTGTCGTATCAGGTTTTTGTAGCTGGGAGCAACAGACTTGATAGCCGTATGAACTTTTCTCTGTAGCTGCAAGCCAACAAGTCGATAACCGCGATAATTCGTATTTTGTGGCTGTGCGCCACAGAATAGATTGTCGTATTAGGTTTTTGTAGCTGGGAGCAACAGATTTGATAGCCGTATGAACTGTTCTTTGTAGCTGCAAGGCAAAGAGTCGATAACCGCGTTAATTCGTATTTTGTGGCTGTGCGCCACAGAATAGATAGTCGTATTAGGTTTTTGTAGCTGGGAGCAACATATTTGATAGCCGTATAACCTTTTTTCTGTAGCTGCACGGCAAAGAGTCAATAACCGCGTTAATTTGTCTTTTGTGGCTGTGCGCCACAGAATATAAAGTCGTATTAGGTTTTTGTAGCTGGGAGCAACAGACTTGATAGCCGTATGAACTTTTTTCTGTAGCTGCAAGGCAAAGAGGTAATAACCGCGTTAATTTGTCTTTTGTGGCTGTGCGCCACAGAATAGATTGTCGTATCAGGTTTTTGTAGCTGGGAGCAACAGACTTGATAGCCGTATGAACTTTTTTCTGTAGCTGCAAGGCAAAGAGGTAATAACCGCGTTAATTTGTCTTTTGTGGCTGTGCGCCATAGGATATAAAGTCGTATTAGGTTTTTGTAGCCATGAGCAACAGACTTGATAGCCGTATAAACTTTTTTCTGTAGCTGCAAGGCAAAGAGTCGATAACCGCGTTATATCGTAATTTTTGGCTGTGTGCCACAGAATAGATAGTTGTATTGGGTTTTTCTAGCTGGGAGCAACATACTTGATAGCCATATAAACTTTTTTCTGTAGCTGCACGGCAAAGAGTCAATAACCGCGTTAATTTGTCTTTTGTGGCTGTGCGCCACAGAATATAAAGTCGTATTAGGTTTTTGTAGCTGGGAGCAACATACTTGATAGCCGTATAAACTTTTTTTCTGTAGCTGCAAGGCAAAGAGGTAATAACCGCGTTAATTTGTCTTTTGTGGCTGTGCGCCACAGAATATAAAGTCGTATTAGGTTTTTGTAGCTGGGAGCAACAGATTTGATAGCCGTATGAAATGTTCTCTGTAACTGCAAGGCAAAGAGTCAATAACCGCGTTAATTTGTATTTTGTGGCTGTGCGCCACAGAATATAAAGTCGTATTATGTTTTTGTAGTTGGAAGCAACAGACTTGATAGCCGTATGATTTTTTTTTTTGTAGCTGCAAGTCAAAATGTCAATAACCGCGTTAATTCGTCTTTGTGGCTGTGCGCCTCAGAATAGATTGTCGTATTAGGTTTTTGTAGCTGGGAGCAACAGATTTGATAGCCGTATGAAATGTTCTCTGTAACTGCGAGGCAAAGAGTCAATAACCGCGTTAATTCGTCTTTTGTGGCTGTGCGCCACAGAATATATAGTCGTATTAGGTTTTTGTAGCTGGGAGCAACAAACTTGATAGCCGTATGAACTTTTCTCTGTAGCTGCAAGCCAACAAGTCGATAACCGCGATAATTTGTATTTTGTGGCTGTGCGCCACAGAATAGATTGTCGTATTAGGTTTTTGTAGCTGGGAGCAACATATTTGATAGCCGTATGAACTGTTCTCTGTAGCTGCAAGGCAAAGAGTCGATAACCGCGTCAATTCGTATTTTGTGGCTGTGCGCCACAGAATAGATTGTCGTATTAGGTTTTTGTAGCTGGGAGCAACAGATTTGATAGCCGTATGAAATATTCTCTGTAACTGCGAGGCAAAGAGTCAATAACCGCGTTAATTCTTCTTTTGTGGCTGTGCGCCACAGAATATATAGTCGTATTAGGTTTTTGTAGCTGGGAGCAACAGACTTGATAGCCGTATGAACTGTTCTCTGTAGCTGCAAGGCAAAGAGTCGATAACCGCGTTAATTTGTCTTTTGTAACTGTGCGCCACAGAATATAGAGTCGTATTAGGTTTTCGTAGCTGGGAGCAACAGACTTGATAGCCGTATGAATTTTTTTCTGTAGCTGCAAGGCAAAGAGGTAATAACCGCGTTAATTTGTCTTTTGTGGCTGTGCGCCACAGAATAGATTGTCGTATCAGGTTTTTGTAGCTGGGAGCAACAGACTTGATAGCCGTATGAACTTTTCTCTGTAGCTGCAAGCCAACAAGTCGATAACCGCGATAATTCGTATTTTGTGGCTGTGCGCCACAGAATAGATAGTCGTATTAGGTTTTTATAGCTGGGAGCAACATATTTGATAGCCGTATAACCTTTTTCCTGTAGCTGCACGGCAAAGAGTCAATAACCGCGTTAATTTGTCTTTTGTGGCTGTGCGCCACAGACTATAAAGTCGTATTAGGTTTTTGTAGCTGGGAGCAACAGACTTGATAGCCGTATGAACTTTTTTCTGTAGCTGCAAGGCAAAGAGGAAATAACCGCGTTAATTTGTTTTTTTGTGGCTGTGCGCCACAGAATAGATTTCGTATCAGGTTTTTGTAGCTGGGAGCAACAGACTTGATAGCCGTATGAACTTTTTTCTGTAGCTGCAAGGCAAAGAGGTAATAACCGCGTTAATTTGTCTTTTGTGGCTGTGCGCCACAGAATAGATTGTCGTATCAGGTTTTTGTAGCTGGGAGCAACAGACTTGATAGCCGTATGAACTTTTTTCTGTAGCTGCAAGGCAAAGAGGTAATAACCGCGGTAATTTGTCTTTTGTGGCTGTGCGCCATAGGATATAAAGTCGTATTAGGTTTTTGTAGCCATGAGCAACAGACTTGATAGCCGTATAAACTTTTTTTTGTAGCTGCAAGGCAAAGAGTCGATAACCGCGTTATATCGTATTTTGTGGCTGTGTGCCACAGAATAGATAGTTGTATTGGGTTTTTCTAGCTGGGAGCAACATACTTGATAGCCATATAAACTTTTTTCTGTAGCTGCACGGCAAAGAGTCAATAACCGCGTTAATTTGTCTTTTGTGGCTGTGCGCCACAGAATATAAAGTCGTATTAGGTTTTTGTAGCTGGGAGCAACAGACTTGATAGCCGTATAAACTTTTTTTTCTGTAGCTGCAAGGCAAAGAGATAATAACCGCGTTAATTTGTCTTTTGTGGCTGTGCGCCACAGAATATAAAGTCGTATTAGGTTTTTGTAGCTGGGAGCAACAGATTTGATAGCCGTATGAAATGTTCTCTGTAACTGCAAGGCAAAGAGTCAATAACCGCGTTAATTTGTATTTTGTGGCTGTGCGCCACAGAATATAAAGTCGTATTATGTTTTTGTAGTTGGAAGCAACAGACTTGATAGCCGTATGATTTTTTTTTTGTAGCTGCAAGTCAAAATGTCAATAACCGCGTTAATTCGTCTTTGTGGCTGTGCGCCACAGAATAGATTGTCGTATTAGGTTTTTGTAGCTGGGAGCAACAGATTTGATAGCCGTATGAAATGTTCTCTGTAACTGCGAGGCAAAGAGTCAATAACCGCGTTAATTCGTCTTTTGTGGCTGTGCGCCACAGAATATATAGTCGTATTAGGTTTTTGTAGCTGGGAGCAACAGACTTGATAGCCGTATGAACTTTTCTCTGTAGCTGCAAGCCAACAAGTCGATAACCGCGATAATTTGTATTTTCTGGCTGTGCGCCACAGAATAGATTGTCGTATTAGGTTTTTGTAGCTGGGAGCAACAGATTTGATAGCCGTATGAACTGTTCTCTGTAGCTGCAAGGCAAAGAGTCGATAACCGCGTCAATTCGTATTTTGTGGCTGTGCGCCACAGAATAGATAGTCGGATTAGGTTTTTGTAGCTGGGAGCAACATACTTGGTAGCCGTATAACCTTTTTCCTGTAGCTGCACGGCAAAGAGTCAATAACCGCGTTAATTTGTCTTTTGTGGCTGTGCGCCACAGAATATGAAGTCGTATTAGGTTTTTGTAGCTGGGAGCAACAGACTTGATGGCCGTATGAACTTTTTTCTGTAGCTGCAAGGCAAAGAAGTAATAACCGCGTTAATTTGTCTTTTGTGGCTGTGCGCCACAGAATATATTGTCGTATCAGGTTTTTGTAGCTGGGAGCAACAGACTTGATAGCCGTATGAATTTTTTTCTGTAGCTGCAAGGCAAAGAGGTAATAACCGCGTTAATTTGTCTTTTGTGGCTGTGCGCCATAGGATATAAAGTCGTATTAGGTTTTTGTAGCCATGAGCAACAGACTTGATAGCCGTATAAACTTTTTTTTGTAGCTGCAAGGCAAAGAGTCGATAACCGCGTTATATCGTATTTTGTGGCTGTGTGCCACAGAATAGATAGTTGTATTGGGTTTTTCTAGCTGGGAGCAACATACTTGATAGCCATATAAACTTTTTTCTGTAGCTGCACGGCAAAGAGTCAATAACCGCGTTAATTTGTCTTTTGTGGCTGTGCGCCACAGAATATAAAGTCGTATTAGGTTTTTGTAGCTGGGAGCAACAGATTTGATAGCCGTATGAAATGTTCTCTGTAACTGCAAGGCAAAGAGTCAATAACCGCGTTAATTTGTATTTTGTGGCTGTGCGCCACAGAATATAAAGTCGTATTATGTTTTTGTAGTTGGAAGCAACAGACTTGATAGCCGTAATTTTTTTTTGTAGCTGCAAGTCAAAATGTCAATAACCGCGTTAATTCGTCTTTGTGGCTGTGCGCCACAGAATAGATTGTCGTATTAGGTTTTTGTAGCTGGGAGCAACAGATTTGATAGCCGTATGAAATGTTCTCTGTAACTGCGAGGCAAAGAGTCAATAACCGCGTTAATTTGTCTTTTGTGGCTGTGCGCCACAGAATATATAGTCGTATTAGGTTTTTGTAGCTGGGAGCAACAGACTTGATAGCCGTATGAACTTTTCTCTGTAGCTGCAAGCCAACAAGTCGATAACCGCGATAATTTGTATTTTCTGGCTGTGCGCCACAGAATAGATTGTCGTATTAGGTTTTTGTAGCTGGGAGCAACAGATTTGATAGCCGTATGAACTGTTCTCTGTAGCTGCAAGGCAAAGAGTCGATAACCGCGTCAATTCGTATTTTGTGGCTGTGCGCCACAGAATAGATAGTCGTATTAGGTTTTTGTAGCTGGGAGCAACATACTTGGTAGCCGTATAACCTTTTTCCTGTAGCTGCACGGCAAAGAGTCAATAACCGCGTTAATTTGTCTTTTGTGGCTGTGCGCCACAGAATATGAAGTCGTATTAGGTTTTTGTAGCTGGGAGCAACAGACTTGATGGCCGTATGAACTTTTTTCTGTAGCTGCAAGGCAAAGAAGTAATAACCGCGTTAATTTGTCTTTTGTGGCTGTGCGCCACAGAATATATTGTCGTATCAGGTTTTTGTAGCTGGGAGCAACAGACTTGATAGCCGTATGAACTTTTCTCTGTAGCTGCAAGCCAACAAGTCGATAACCGCGATATTTCGTGTTTTGTGGCTGTGCGCCACAGAATAGATTGTCGTATTAGGTTTTTGTAGCTGGGAGCGACAGATTTGATAGCCGTATGAACTGTTCTCTGTAGCTGCAAGCCAAAGAGACGATAACCGCGTTAATTCGTATTTTGTGGCTGTGCGCCACATAATAGATAGTCGTATTAGGTTTTTGTATCTGGGAGCAACAGACTTGATAGCCGTATGAACTGTTCTCTGTAGTTGCAAGGCAAAGAGTCGATAACCGCGTTAATTCGTATTTTGTGGCTGTGCGCCACAGAATAGATTGTCGTATTAGGTTTTTGTAGCTGGGAGCAACATACTCGATAGCCGTATAAACTTTTTTATATAGCTGCACGGTAAAGAGTCAATAACCGCGTTAATTTGTCTTTTGTGGCTGTGCGCCACAGAATAGTAAGTCGTATTAGGTTTTTGTAGCTGGGAGCAACAGACTTGATAGCCGTATAAACTTTTTTCTGTAGCTGCAAGGCAAAGAGTCAATAACCGCGTTAATTCGTCTTTTGTGGCTGTGTGCCACAGAAAAGATAGTTGTATTTGGTTTTTCTAGCTGGGAGCAACAGACTTGATAGCCGTATGAACTTTTTTCTGTAGCTGCAAGGCAAAGAGGTAATAACCGCGTTAATTTGTCTTTTGTGGCTGTGCGCCATAGGATATAAAGTCGTATTAGGTTTTTGTAGCCATGAGCAACAGACTTGATAGCCGTATAAACTTTTTTCTGTAGCTGCAAGGCAAAGAGTCGATAACCGCGTTATATCGTATTTTGTGGCTGTGTGCCACAGAATAGATAGTTGTATTGGGTTTTTCTAGCTGGGAGCAACATACTTGATAGCCATATAAACTTTTTTCTGTAGCTGCACGGCAAAGAGTCAATAACCGCGTTAATTTGTCTTTTGTGGCTGTGCGCCACAGAATATAAAGTCGTATTAGGTTTTTGTAGCTGGGAGCAACATACTTAATAGCCGTATAAACTTTTTTTCTGTAGCTGCAAGGCAAAGAGGTAATAACCGCGTTAATTTGTCTTTTGTGGCTGTGCGCCACAGAATATAAAGTCGTATTAGGTTTTTGTAGCTGGGAGCAACAGATTTGATAACCGTATGAAATGTTCTCTGTAACTGCAAGGCAAAGAGTCAATAACCGCGTTAATTTGTATTTTGTGGCTGTGCGCCACAGAATATAAAGTCGTATTATGTTTTTGTAGCTGGGAGCAACAAACTTGATAGCCGTATGAATTTTTCTCTGTAGCTGCAAGCCAACAAGTCGATAACCGCGATAATTTGTATTTTGTGGCTGTGCGCCACAGAATAGATTGTCGTATTAGGTTTTTGTAGCTGGGAGCAACAGATTTGATAGCCGTATGAACTGTTCTCTGTAGCTGCAAGGCAAAGAGTCAATAACCGCGTTAATTTGTCTTTTGTGGCTGTGCGCCACAGAATATAAAGTCGTATTGGGTTTTTCTAGCTGGGAGCAACATACTTGATAGCCATATAAACTTTTTTCTGTAGCTGCACGGCAAAGAGTCAATAACCGCGTTAATTTGTCTTTTGTGGCTGTGCGCCACAGAATATAAAGTCGTATTAGGTTTTTGTAGCTGGGAGCAACAGACTTGATAGCCGTACAAACTTTTTTTCTGTAGCTGCAAGGCAAAGAGGTAATAACCGCGTTAATTTGTCTTTTGTGGCTGTGCGCCACAGAATAGATTGTCGTATCAGGTTTTTGTAGCTGGGAGCAACAGACTTGATAGCCGTATGAACTTTTCTCTGTAGCTGCAAGCCAACAAGTCGATAACCGCGATAATTCGTATTTTGTGGCTGTGCGCCACAGAATAGATTGTCGTATTAGGTTTTTGTAGCTGGGAGCAACAGATTTGATAGCCGTATGAACTGTTCTTTGTAGCTGCAAGGCAAAGAGTCGATAACCGCGTTAATTCGTATTTTGTGGCTGTGCGCCACAGAATAGATAGTCGTATTAGGTTTTTGTAGCTGGGAGCAACATATTTGATAGCCGTATAACCTTTTTTCTGTAGCTGCACGGCAAAGAGTCAATAACCGCGTTAATTTGTCTTTTGTGGCTGTGCGCCACAGAATATAAAGTCGTATTAGGTTTTTGTAGCTGGGAGCAACAGACTTGATAGCCGTATGAACTTTTTTCTGTAGCTGCAAGGCAAAGAGGTAATAACCGCGTTAATTTGTCTTTTGTGGCTGTGCGCCACAGAATAGATTGTCGTATCAGGTTTTTGTAGCTGGGAGCAACAGACTTGATAGCCGTATGAACTTTTTTCTGTAGCTGCAAGGCAAAGAGGTAATAACCGCGTTAATTTGTCTTTTGTGGCTGTGCGCCATAGGATATAAAGTCGTATTAGGTTTTTGTAGCCATGAGCAACAGACTTGATAGCCGTATAAACTTTTTTCTGTAGCTGCAAGGCAAAGAGTCGATAACCGCGTTATATCGTAATTTTTGGCTGTGTGCCACAGAATAGATAGTTGTATTGGGTTTTTCTAGCTGGGAGCAACATACTTGATAGCCATATAAACTTTTTTCTGTAGCTGCACGGCAAAGAGTCAATAACCGCGTTAATTTGTCTTTTGTGGCTGTGCGCCACAGAATATAAAGTCGTATTAGGTTTTTGTAGCTGGGAGCAACATACTTGATAGCCGTATAAACTTTTTTTCTGTAGCTGCAAGGCAAAGAGGTAATAACCGCGTTAATTTGTCTTTTGTGGCTGTGCGCCACAGAATATAAAGTCGTATTAGGTTTTTGTAGCTGGGAGCAACAGATTTGATAGCCGTATGAAATGTTCTCTGTAACTGCAAGGCAAAGAGTCAATAACCGCGTTAATTTGTATTTTGTGGCTGTGCGCCACAGAATATAAAGTCGTATTATGTTTTTGTAGTTGGAAGCAACAGACTTGATAGCCGTATGATTTTTTTTTTTGTAGCTGCAAGTCAAAATGTCAATAACCGCGTTAATTCGTCTTTGTGGCTGTGCGCCTCAGAATAGATTGTCGTATTAGGTTTTTGTAGCTGGGAGCAACAGATTTGATAGCCGTATGAAATGTTCTCTGTAACTGCGAGGCAAAGAGTCAATAACCGCGTTAATTCGTCTTTTGTGGCTGTGCGCCACAGAATATATAGTCGTATTAGGTTTTTGTAGCTGGGAGCAACAAACTTGATAGCCGTATGAACTTTTTTCTGTAGCTGCAAGGCAAAGAGGTAATAACCGCGTTAATTTGTCTTTTGTGGCTGTGCGCCACAGAATAGATTGTCGTATCAGGTTTTTGTAGCTGGGAGCAACAGACTTGATAGCCGTATGAACTTTTTTCTGTAGCTGCAAGGCAAAGAGGTAATAACCGCGTTAATTTGTCTTTTGTGGCTGTGCGCCATAGGATATAAAGTCGTATTAGGTTTTTGTAGCCATGAGCAACAGACTTGATAGCCGTATAAACTTTTTTCTGTAGCTGCAAGGCAAAGAGTCGATAACCGCGTTATATCGTAATTTTTGGCTGTGTGCCACAGAATAGATAGTTGTATTGGGTTTTTCTAGCTGGGAGCAACATACTTGATAGCCATATAAACTTTTTTCTGTAGCTGCACGGCAAAGAGTCAATAACCGCGTTAATTTGTCTTTTGTGGCTGTGCGCCACAGAATATAAAGTCGTATTAGGTTTTTGTAGCTGGGAGCAACATACTTGATAGCCGTATAAACTTTTTTTCTGTAGCTGCAAGGCAAAGAGGTAATAACCGCGTTAATTTGTCTTTTGTGGCTGTGCGCCACAGAATATAAAGTCGTATTAGGTTTTTGTAGCTGGGAGCAACAGATTTGATAGCCGTATGAAATGTTCTCTGTAACTGCAAGGCAAAGAGTCAATAACCGCGTTAATTTGTATTTTGTGGCTGTGCGCCACAGAATATAAAGTCGTATTATGTTTTTGTAGTTGGAAGCAACAGACTTGATAGCCGTATGATTTTTTTTTTTGTAGCTGCAAGTCAAAATGTCAATAACCGCGTTAATTCGTCTTTGTGGCTGTGCGCCTCAGAATAGATTGTCGTATTAGGTTTTTGTAGCTGGGAGCAACAGATTTGATAGCCGTATGAAATGTTCTCTGTAACTGCGAGGCAAAGAGTCAATAACCGCGTTAATTCGTCTTTTGTGGCTGTGCGCCACAGAATATATAGTCGTATTAGGTTTTTGTAGCTGGGAGCAACAAACTTGATAGCCGTATGAACTTTTCTCTGTAGCTGCAAGCCAACAAGTCGATAACCGCGATAATTTGTATTTTGTGGCTGTGCGCCACAGAATAGATTGTCGTATTAGGTTTTTGTAGCTGGGAGCAACATATTTGATAGCCGTATGAACTGTTCTCTGTAGCTGCAAGGCAAAGAGTCGATAACCGCGTCAATTCGTATTTTGTGGCTGTGCGCCACAGAATAGATAGTCGTATTAGATTTTTGTAGCTGGGAGCAACATACTTGGTAGCCGTATAACCTTTTTCCTGTAGCTGCACGGCAAAGAGTCAATAACCGCGTTAATTTGTCTTTTGTGGCTGTGCGCCACAGAATAGATTGTCGTATTAGGTTTTTGTAGCTGGGAGCAACAGATTTGATAGCCGTATGAAATATTCTCTGTAACTGCGAGGCAAAGAGTCAATAACCGCGTTAATTCTTCTTTTGTGGCTGTGCGCCACAGAATATATAGTCGTATTAGGTTTTTGTAGCTGGGAGCAACAGACTTGATAGCCGTATGAACTGTTCTCTGTAGCTGCAAGGCAAAGAGTCGATAACCGCGTTAATTTGTCTTTTGTAACTGTGCGCCACAGAATATAGAGTCGTATTAGGTTTTCGTAGCTGGGAGCAACAGACTTGATAGCCGTATGAATTTTTTTCTGTAGCTGCAAGGCAAAGAGGTAATAACCGCGTTAATTTGTCTTTTGTGGCTGTGCGCCACAGAATAGATTGTCGTATCAGGTTTTTGTAGCTGGGAGCAACAGACTTGATAGCCGTATGAACTTTTCTCTGTAGCTGCAAGCCAACAAGTCGATAACCGCGATAATTCGTATTTTGTGGCTGTGCGCCACAGAATAGATAGTCGTATTAGGTTTTTATAGCTGGGAGCAACATATTTGATAGCCGTATAACCTTTTTCCTGTAGCTGCACGGCAAAGAGTCAATAACCGCGTTAATTTGTCTTTTGTGGCTGTGCGCCACAGACTATAAAGTCGTATTAGGTTTTTGTAGCTGGGAGCAACAGACTTGATAGCCGTATGAACTTTTTTCTGTAGCTGCAAGGCAAAGAGGAAATAACCGCGTTAATTTGTTTTTTTGTGGCTGTGCGCCACAGAATAGATTTCGTATCAGGTTTTTGTAGCTGGGAGCAACAGACTTGATAGCCGTATGAACTTTTTTCTGTAGCTGCAAGGCAAAGAGGTAATAACCGCGTTAATTTGTCTTTTGTGGCTGTGCGCCACAGAATAGATTGTCGTATCAGGTTTTTGTAGCTGGGAGCAACAGACTTGATAGCCGTATGAACTTTTTTCTGTAGCTGCAAGGCAAAGAGGTAATAACCGCGTTAATTTGTCTTTTGTGGCTGTGCGCCATAGGATATAAAGTCGTATTAGGTTTTTGTAGCCATGAGCAACAGACTTGATAGCCGTATAAACTTTTTTTTGTAGCTGCAAGGCAAAGAGTCGATAACCGCGTTATATCGTATTTTGTGGCTGTGTGCCACAGAATAGATAGTTGTATTGGGTTTTTCTAGCTGGGAGCAACATACTTGATAGCCATATAAACTTTTTTCTGTAGCTGCACGGCAAAGAGTCAATAACCGCGTTAATTTGTCTTTTGTGGCTGTGCGCCACAGAATATAAAGTCGTATTAGGTTTTTGTAGCTGGGAGCAACAGACTTGATAGCCGTATAAACTTTTTTTTCTGTAGCTGCAAGGCAAAGAGATAATAACCGCGTTAATTTGTCTTTTGTGGCTGTGCGCCACAGAATATAAAGTCGTATTAGGTTTTTGTAGCTGGGAGCAACAGATTTGATAGCCGTATGAAATGTTCTCTGTAACTGCAAGGCAAAGAGTCAATAACCGCGTTAATTTGTATTTTGTGGCTGTGCGCCACAGAATATAAAGTCGTATTATGTTTTTGTAGTTGGAAGCAACAGACTTGATAGCCGTATGATTTTTTTTTTGTAGCTGCAAGTCAAAATGTCAATAACCGCGTTAATTCGTCTTTGTGGCTGTGCGCCACAGAATAGATTGTCGTATTAGGTTTTTGTAGCTGGGAGCAACAGATTTGATAGCCGTATGAAATGTTCTCTGTAACTGCGAGGCAAAGAGTCAATAACCGCGTTAATTCGTCTTTTGTGGCTGTGCGCCACAGAATATATAGTCGTATTAGGTTTTTGTAGCTGGGAGCAACAGACTTGATAGCCGTATGAACTTTTCTCTGTAGCTGCAAGCCAACAAGTCGATAACCGCGATAATTTGTATTTTCTGGCTGTGCGCCACAGAATAGATTGTCGTATTAGGTTTTTGTAGCTGGGAGCAACAGATTTGATAGCCGTATGAACTGTTCTCTGTAGCTGCAAGGCAAAGAGTCGATAACCGCGTCAATTCGTATTTTGTGGCTGTGCGCCACAGAATAGATAGTCGGATTAGGTTTTTGTAGCTGGGAGCAACATACTTGGTAGCCGTATAACCTTTTTCCTGTAGCTGCACGGCAAAGAGTCAATAACCGCGTTAATTTGTCTTTTGTGGCTGTGCGCCACAGAATATGAAGTCGTATTAGGTTTTTGTAGCTGGGAGCAACAGACTTGATGGCCGTATGAACTTTTTTCTGTAGCTGCAAGGCAAAGAAGTAATAACCGCGTTAATTTGTCTTTTGTGGCTGTGCGCCACAGAATATATTGTCGTATCAGGTTTTTGTAGCTGGGAGCAACAGACTTGATAGCCGTATGAATTTTTTTCTGTAGCTGCAAGGCAAAGAGGTAATAACCGCGTTAATTTGTCTTTTGTGGCTGTGCGCCATAGGATATAAAGTCGTATTAGGTTTTTGTAGCCATGAGCAACAGACTTGATAGCCGTATAAACTTTTTTTTGTAGCTGCAAGGCAAAGAGTCGATAACCGCGTTATATCGTATTTTGTGGCTGTGTGCCACAGAATAGATAGTTGTATTGGGTTTTTCTAGCTGGGAGCAACATACTTGATAGCCATATAAACTTTTTTCTGTAGCTGCACGGCAAAGAGTCAATAACCGCGTTAATTTGTCTTTTGTGGCTGTGCGCCACAGAATATAAAGTCGTATTAGGTTTTTGTAGCTGGGAGCAACAGACTTGATAGCCGTATAAACTTTTTTACTTATTAGGTTTTTGCAACATTAGCAACAGTATTAGGTTTTTGTAGCTGGGAGCAACGGACTTGATAGCCGTATAAACTTTTTTTCTGTAGCTGCAAGGCAAAGAGATAATAACCGCGTTAATTTGTCTTTTGTGGCTGTGCGCCACAGAATATAAAGTCGTATTAGGTTTTTGTAGCTGGGAGCAACAGATTTGATAGCCGTATGAAATGTTCTCTGTAACTGCAAGGCAAAGAGTCAATAACCGCGTTAATTTGTATTTTGTGGCTGTGCGCCACAGAATATAAAGTCGTATTATGTTTTTGTAGTTGGAAGCAACAGACTTGATAGCCGTAATTTTTTTTTTGTAGCTGCAAGTCAAAATGTCAATAACCGCGTTAATTCGTCTTTGTGGCTGTGCGCCACAGAATAGATTGTCGTATTAGGTTTTTGTAGCTGGGAGCAACAGATTTGATAGCCGTATGAAATGTTCTCTGTAACTGCGAGGCAAAGAGTCAATAACCGCGTTAATTTGTCTTTTGTGGCTGTGCGCCACAGAATATATAGTCGTATTAGGTTTTTGTAGCTGGGAGCAACAGACTTGATAGCCGTATGAACTTTTCTCTGTAGCTGCAAGCCAACAAGTCGATAACCGCGATAATTTGTATTTTCTGGCTGTGCGCCACAGAATAGATTGTCGTATTAGGTTTTTGTAGCTGGGAGCAACAGATTTGATAGCCGTATGAACTGTTCTCTGTAGCTGCAAGGCAAAGAGTCGATAACCGCGTCAATTCGTATTTTGTGGCTGTGCGCCACAGAATAGATAGTCGTATTAGGTTTTTGTAGCTGGGAGCAACATACTTGGTAGCCGTATAACCTTTTTCCTGTAGCTGCACGGCAAAGAGTCAATAACCGCGTTAATTTGTCTTTTGTGGCTGTGCGCCACAGAATATGAAGTCGTATTAGGTTTTTGTAGCTGGGAGCAACAGACTTGATGGCCGTATGAACTTTTTTCTGTAGCTGCAAGGCAAAGAAGTAATAACCGCGTTAATTTGTCTTTTGTGGCTGTGCGCCACAGAATATATTGTCGTATCAGGTTTTTGTAGCTGGGAGCAACAGACTTGATAGCCGTATGAACTTTTCTCTGTAGCTGCAAGCCAACAAGTCGATAACCGCGATATTTCGTGTTTTGTGGCTGTGCGCCACAGAATAGATTGTCGTATTAGGTTTTTGTAGCTGGGAGCGACAGATTTGATAGCCGTATGAACTGTTCTCTGTAGCTGCAAGCCAAAGAGACGATAACCGCGTTAATTCGTATTTTGTGGCTGTGCGCCACATAATAGATAGTCGTATTAGGTTTTTGTATCTGGGAGCAACAGACTTGATAGCCGTATGAACTGTTCTCTGTAGTTGCAAGGCAAAGAGTCGATAACCGCGTTAATTCGTATTTTGTGGCTGTGCGCCACAGAATAGATTGTCGTATTAGGTTTTTGTAGCTGGGAGCAACATACTCGATAGCCGTATAAACTTTTTTATATAGCTGCACGGTAAAGAGTCAATAACCGCGTTAATTTGTCTTTTGTGGCTGTGCGCCACAGAATAGTAAGTCGTATTAGGTTTTTGTAGCTGGGAGCAACAGACTTGATAGCCGTATAAACTTTTTTCTGTAGCTGCAAGGCAAAGAGTCAATAACCGCGTTAATTCGTCTTTTGTGGCTGTGTGCCACAGAAAAGATAGTTGTATTTGGTTTTTCTAGCTGGGAGCAACGTACTTGATAGCCGTATGAACTTTTTTTTGTAGCTGCAAGGCAAAGAGTCAATAACCGCGTTAATTTGTCTTTTGTGGCTGTGCGCCACAGAACATAAAGTCGTATTAGGTTTTTGTAGCCAGGAGCAACAGACTTGATAGCCGTATAAACTTTTTTCTGTAGCTGCAAGGCAAAGAGTCGATAACCGCGTTAATTCGTAATTTGTGGCTGTGTGCCACAGAAAAGATAGTTGTATTGGGTTTTTCGAGCTGGGAGCAACATACTTGATAGCCGTATGAACTTTTTTTGTAGCTGCAAGGCAAAGAGTCAATAACCGCGTTAATTTGTCTTTTGTGGCTGTGCGCCACAGAACATAAAGTCGTATTAGGTTTTTCTAGCTGGGAGCAACATACTTGATAGCCGTATACACTTTTTTCTGTAGCTGCAAGGCAAAGAGTCAATAACCGCGTTAATTCGTATTTTGTGGCTGTGTGCCACAGAAAAGATAGTTGTATTAGGTTTTTGTAGTTGGGAGCAACAGACTTGATTGCCGTATGAGTTTTTTTTCTGTAACTGCAAGCCGAAGAGTCGATAACCGCGTTAATTCGTATTTCGTGGCTGTGCGCCACAGAATAGATAATCGTATTAGGTTTTTGTAGCTGGGAGCAACAGACTTGATAGCCGTATAAACTTTTTTCTGTAGCTGCAAGGCAAAGAGTCAATAACCGCGTTAATTTGTCTTTTGTGGTTGTGCGCCACAGAATATAAAGTCGTATTAGGTTTTTGTAGTTGGGAGCAACAGACTTGATAGCCGTATGATTTTTTTTCTGTAGGTGCAAGGCAAAGAGTCAATAACCGCGTTAATTTGTATTTGGTGGATGTGCGCCACAAAATAGATTGTCGTATTAGGTTTTTGTAGCTGGGAGCAACAGACTTGATAGCCGTATGAACTTTTTTCTGTAGCTGCAAGGCAAAGAGTCAATAACCGCGTTAAGTCGTCTTTTGTGGCTGTGCGCCACAGAATATACAGTCGTCTTAGGTTTTTGTATCTGGGAGCAACAGACTTGATAGCCGTATGAACTTTTTTCTGTAGCTGCAAGGCAAAGAGTCAATAACCGCGTTAAGTCGTCTTTTGTGGCTGTGCGCCACAGAATATATAGTCGTGTTAGGTCTTTGTAGCTGGGAGCAACATACTTGATAGCCGTATAAACTTTTTTTTGTAGCTTTACGGCAAAGAGTCAATAACCGCGTTAATTTGTCTTTTGTGGCTGTGCGCCACAGAATATGAAGTCGTGTTAGGTCTTTGTAGCTGGGAGCAACATACTTGATAGCCGTATAAACTTTTTTTTGTAGCTTTACGGCAAAGAGTCAATAACCGCGTTAATTTGTCCTTTTGTGGCTGTGCGCCACAGAATATGAAGTCGTATTAGGTTTTTGTAGCTGGGAGCAACAGACTTGATAGCCGCATAAACTTTTCTCTGTAACTGCAAGCCAAAAAGTCGATAACCGCGTTAATTCGTATTTTGTGGCTGTGCGCCACAGAATAGATTGTCGTATTAGGTGTTTGTATCTGGGAGCAACAGATTTGATAGCCGCATAAACTTTTCTCTGTAACTGCAAGCCAAAAAGTCGATAACCGCGTTAATTCGTATTTTGTGGCTGTGCGCCACAGAATAGATTGTCGTATTAGGTGTTTGTATCTGGAGCAACAGATTTGATAGCCGTATGAAATATTCTCTGTAACTGCGAGGCAAAGAGTCAATAACCGCGTTAATTCGTCTTTTGTGGCTGTGCGCCACAGAATATATAGTCGTATTAGGTTTTTGTAGCTGGGAGCAACAGACTTGATAGCCGTATGATTTTTTTTTTGTAGCTGCAAGTCAAAATGTCAATAACCGCGTTAATTCGTCTTTGCGGCTGTGCGCCACAGAATATATTGTCGTATTAGGTTTTTGTAGCTGGGAGCAACAGATTTGATAGCCGTATGAAATGTTCTCTGTAACTGCGAGGCAAAGAGTCAATAACCGCGTTAATTCGTCTTTTGTGGCTGTGCGCCACAGAATATATAGTCGTATTAGGTTTTTGTTGCTGGGAAGCAACAGACTTGATAGCCGTATGAACTTTTCTCTGTAGCTGCAAGCCAACAAGTCGATAACCGCGATATTTGTTTTTGTGGCTGTGCGCCACAGAATAGATTGTCGTATTAGGTTTTTGTAGCTGGGAGCAACAGATTTGATAGCCGTATGAAATATTCTCTGTAGCTGCAAGGCAAAGAGTCGATAACCGCGTCAATTCGTATTTTGTGGCTGTGCGCCACAGAATAGATAGTCGTATTAGGTTTTTGTAGCTGGGAGCAACAGACTTGATAGCCGCATAAACTTTTCTCTGTAACTGCAAGCCAAAAAGTCGATAACCGCGTTAATTCGTATTTTGTGGCTGTGCGCCACAGAATAGATTGTCGTCTTAGGTGTTTGTATCTGGGAGCAACAGATTTGATAGCCGTATGAACTTTTATCTTTAACTGCAAGCAAAAAGTCGATAACCGCGTTAATTCGTATTTTGTGGCTGTGCGCCACAGAATAGATTGTCGTATTAGGTGTTTGTATCTGGGAGCAACAGATTTGATAGCCGTATGAAATATTCTCTGTAACTGCGAGGCAAAGAGTCAATAACCGCGTTAATTCGTCTTTTGTGGCTGTGCGCCACAGAATATATAGTCGTATAGGTTTTTGTAGCTGGAGCAACAGACTTGATAGCCGTATGATTTGTTTTTGTAGCTGCAAGTCAAATGTCAATAACCGCGTTAATTCGTCTTTGTGCTGTGCGCCACAGAATATATTGTCGTATTAGGTTTTTGTAGCTGGGAGCAACAGATTTGATAGCCGTATGAAATGTTCTCTGTAACTGCGAGGCAAAGAGTCAATAACCGCGTTAATTCGTATTTTGTGGCTGTGCGCCACAGAATATACAGTCGTCTTAGGTTTTTGTATCTGGGAGCAAAAGGCAAAGAGTCAATAACCGCGTTAAGTCGTCTTTTGTGGCTGTGCGCCACAGAATATATAGTCGTGTTAGGTCTTTGTAGCTGGGAGCAACATAATTGATAGCCGTACAAACTTTTTTTTGTAGCTTTACGGCAAAGAGTCAATAACCGCGTTAATTTGTCTTTTGTGGCTGTGCGCCACAGAATATGAAGTCGTATTAGGTTTTTTGTAGCTGGGAGCAACAGACTTGATAGCCGCATAAACTTTTCTCTGTAACTGCAAGCCAAAAAGTCGATAACCGCGTTAATTCGTATTTTGTGGCTGTGCGCCACAGAATAGATTGTCGTATTAGGTTTTTGTTGCTGGGGAGCAACAGACTTGATAGCCGTATGAACTTTTCTCTGTAGCTGCAAGCCAACAAGTCGATAACCGCGATAATTTGTTTTTGTGGCTGTGCGCCACAGAATAGATTGTCGTATTAGGTTTTCGTAGCTGGGAGCAACAGATTTGATAGCCGTATGAAATATTCTCTGTAGCTGCAAGGCAAAGAGTCGATAACCGCGTCAATTCGTATTTTGTGGCTGTGCGCCACAGAATAGATAGTCGTATTAGGTTTTTGTAGCTGGGAGCAACAGACTTGATAGCCGCATAAACTTTTCTCTGTAACTGCAAGCCAAAAAGTCGATAACCGCGTTAATTCGTATTTTTGTGGCTGTGCGCCACAGAATAGATTGTCGTATTAGGTGTTTGTATCTGGGAGCAACAGATTTGATAGCCGTATGAACTTTTCTCTTTAAACTGCAAGCCAAAAAGTCGATAACCGCGTTAATTCGTATTTTGTGGCTGTGCGCCACAGAATAGATTGTCGTATTAGGTGTTTGTATCTGGGAGCAACAGATTTGATAGCCGTATGAAATATTCTCTGTAACTGCGAGGCAAAGAGTCAATAACCGCGTTAATTCGTCTTTTGTGGCTGTGCGCCACAGAATATATAGTCGTATTAGGTTTTGTAGCTGGGAGCAACAGACTTGATAGCCGTATGATTTTTTTTGTAGCTGCAAGTCAAAATGTCAATAACCGCGTTAATTCGTCTTTGTGGCTGTGCGCCACAGAATATATTGTCGTATTAGGTTTTTGTAGCTGGGAGCAACAGATTTGATAGCCGTATGAAATGTTCTCTGTAACTGCGAGGCAAAGAGTCAATAACCGCGTTAATTCGTCTTTTGTGGCTGTGCGCCACAGAATATATAGTCGTATTAGGTTTTTTGTTGCTGGGAGCAACAGACTTGATAGCCGTATAAACTTTTTTCTGTAGCTGCAAGGCAAAGAGTCAATAACCGCGTTAATTTGTCTTTTGTGGCTGTGCGCCACAGAATATGAAGTCGTATTAGGTTTTTGTAGCTGGGAGCAACAGACTTGATAGCCGCATAAACTTTTCTCTGTAACTGCAAGCCAAAAAGTCGATAACCGCGTTAATTCGTATTTTGTGGCTGTGCGCCACAGAATAGATTGTCGTATTAGGTTTTTGTTGCTGGGAGCAACAGACTTGATAGCCGTATGAACTTTTCTCTGTAGCTGCAAGCCAACAAGTCGATAACCGCGATAATTTGTTTTTGTGGCTGTGCGCCACAGAATAGATTGTCGTATTAGGTTTTTGTAGCTGGGAGCAACAGATTTGATAGCCGTATGAAATATTCTCTGTAGCTGCAAGGCAAAGAGTCGATAACCGCGTCAATTCGTATTTTGTGGCTGTGCGCCACAGAATAGATAGTCGTATTAGGTTTTTGTAGCTGGGAGCAACAGACTTGATAGCCGCATAAACTTTTCTCTGTAACTGCAAGCCAAAAAGTCGATAACCGCGTTAATTCGTATTTTGTGGCTGTGCGCCACAGAATAGATTGTCGTATTAGGTGTTTGTATCTGGGAGCAACAGATTTGATAGCCGTATGAACTTTTCTCTTTAACTGCAAGCCAAAAAGTCGATAACCGCGTTAATTCGTATTTTGTGGCTGTGCGCCACAGAATAGATTGTCGTATTAGGTGTTTGTATCTGGGAGCAACAGATTTGATAGCCGTATGAAATATTCTCTGTAACTGCGAGGCAAAGAGTCAATAACCGCGTTAATTCGTCTTTTGTGGCTGTGCGCCACAGAATATATAGTCGTATTAGGGTTTTTGTAGCTGGGAGCAACAGACTTGATAGCCGTATGATTTTTTTTGTAGCTGCAAGTCAAAATGTCAATAACCGCGTTAATTCGTCTTTGTGGCTGTGCGCCACAGAATATATTGTCGTATTAGGTTTTGTAGCTGGGAGCAACAGATTTGATAGCCGTATGAAATGTTCTCTGTAACTGCGAGGCAAAGAGTCAATAACCGCGTTAATTCGTCTTTTGTGGCTGTGCGCCACAGAATATATAGTCGTATTAGGTTTTTGTTGCTGGGAGCAACAGACTTGATAGCCGTATAAACTTTTTTCTGTAGCTGCAAGGCAAAGAGTCAATAACCGCGTTAATTTGTCTTTTGTGGTTGTGCGCCACAGAATATAAAGTCGTATTAGGTTTTTGTAGTTGGGAGCAACAGACTTGATAGCCGTATGATTTTTTTTCTGTAGGTGCAAGGCAAAGAGTCAATAACCGCGTTAATTTGTTATTTGGTGGATGTGCGCCACAAAATAGATTGTCGTATTAGGTTTTTGTAGCTGGGAGCAACAGACTTGATAGCCGTATGAACTTTTTTCTGTAGCTGCAAGGCAAAGAGTCATAACCGCGTTAAGTCGTCTTTTGTGGCTGTGCGCCACAGAATATACAGTCGTCTTAGGTTTTTGTATCTGGGAGCAACAGACTTGATAGCCGTATGAACTTTTTTCTGTAGCTGCAAGGCAAAGAGTCAATAACCGCGTTAAGTCGTCTTTTGTGGCTGTGCGCCACAGAATATATAGTCGTGTTAGGTCTTTGTAGCTGGGAGCAACATACTTGATAGCCGTATAAACTTTTTTTTGTAGCTTTACGGCAAAGAGTCGATAACCGCGTCAATTCGTATTTTGTGGCTGTGCGCCACAGAATAGATAGTCGTATTAGGTTTTTGTAGCTGGGAGCAACAGACTTGATAGCCGCATAAACTTTTCTCTGTAACTGCAAGCCAAAAAGTCGATAACCGCGTTAATTCGTATTTTGTGGCTGTGCGCCACAGAATAGATTGTCGTATTAGGTGTTTGTATCTGGGAGCAACAGATTTGATAGCCGTATGAACTTTTATCTTTAACTGCAAGCCAAAAAGTCGATAACCGCGTTAATTCGTATTTTGTGGCTGTGCGCCACAGAATAGATTGTCGTATTAGGTGTTTGTATCTGGGAGCAACAGATTTGATAGCCGTATGAAATATTCTCTGTAACTGCGAGGCAAAGAGTCAATAACCGCGTTAATTCGTCTTTTGTGGCTGTGCGCCACAGAATATATAGTCGTATTAGGTTTTTGTAGCTGGGAGCAACAGACTTGATAGCCGTATGATTTTTTTTTGTAGCTGCAAGTCAAAATGTCAATAACCGCGTTAATTCGTCTTTGTGGCTGTGCGCCACAGAATATATTGTCGTATTAGGTTTTTGTAGCTGGGAGCAACAGATTTGATAGCCGTATGAAATGTTCTCTGTAACTGCGAGGCAAAGAGTCAATAACCGCGTTAATTCGTATTTTGTGGCTGTGCGCCACAGAATATACAGTCGTCTTAGGTTTTTGTATCTGGGAGCAACAGACTTGATAGCCGTATGAACTTTTTTCTGTAGCTGCAAGGCAAAGAGTCAATAACCGCGTTAAGTCGTCTTTTGTGGCTGTGCGCCACAGAATATATAGTCGTGTTAGGTCTTTGTAGCTGGAGCAACATACTTGATAGCCGTATAAACTTTTTTTTGTAGCTTTACGGCAAAGAGTCAATAACCGCGTTAATTTGTCTTTTGTGGCTGTGCGCCACAGAATATGAAGTCGTATTAGGTTTTTGTAGCTGTAAGCAACAGACTTGATAGCCGCATAAACTTTTCTCTGTAACTGCAAGCCAAAAAGTCGATAACCGCGTTAATTCGTAGTTTGTGGCTGTGCGCCACAGAATAGATTGTCGTATTAGGTTTTTGTTGCTGGGAGCAACAGACTTGATAGCCGTATGAACTTTTCTCTGTAGCTGCAAGCCAACAAGTCGATAACCGCGATAATTTGTTTTTGTGGCTGTGCGCCACAGAATAGATTGTCGTATTAGGTTTTTGTAGCTGGGAGCAACAGATTTGATAGCCGTATGAATATTCTCTGTAGCTGCAAGGCAAAGAGTCGATAACCGCGTCAATTCGTATTTTGTGGCTGTGCGCCACAGAATAGATAGTCGTATTAGGTTTTTGTAGCTGGGAGCAACAGACTTGATAGCCGCATAAACTTTTCTCTGTAACTGCAAGCCAAAAAGTCGATAACCGCGTTAATTCGTATTTTGTGGCTGTGCGCCACAGAATAGATTGTCGTATTAGGTGTTTGTATCTGGGAGCAACAGATTTGATAGCCGTATGAACTTTTCTCTTTAACTGCAAGCCAAAAAGTCGATAACCGCGTTAATTCGTATTTTGTGGCTGTGCGCCACAGAATAGATTGTCGTATTATGTGTTGTATCTGGGAGCAACAGATTTGATAGCCGTATGAAATATTCTCTGTAACTGCGAGGCAAAGAGTCAATAACCGCGTTAATTCGTCTTTTGTGGCTGTGCGCCACAGAATATATAGTCGTATTAGGTTTTTGTAGCTGGAGCAACAGACTTGATAGCCGTATGATTTTTTTTGTAGCTGCAAGTCAAAATGTCAATAACCGCGTTAATTCGTCTTTGTGGCTGTGCGCCACAGAATATATTGTCGTATTAGGTTTTTGTAGCTGGGAGCAACAGATTTGATAGCCGTATGAAATGTTCTCTGTAACTGCGAGGCAAAGAGTCAATAACCGCGTTAATTCGTCTTTTGTGGCTGTGCGCCACAGAATATATAGTCGTATTAGGTTTTGTTGCTGGGAGCAACAGACTTGATAGCCGTATAAACTTTTTTCTGTAGCTGCAAGGCAAAGAGTCAATAACCGCGTTAATTTGTCTTTTGTGGTTGTGCGCCACAGAATATAAAGTCGTATTAGGTTTTTGTAGTTGGGAGCAACAGACTTGATAGCCGTATGATTTTTTTTCTGTAGGTGCAAGGCAAAGAGTCAATAACCGCGTTAATTTGTATTTGGTGGATGTGCGCCACAAAATAGATTGTCGTATTAGGTTTTTGTAGCTGGGAGCAACAGACTTGATAGCCGTATGAACTTTTTTCTGTAGCTGCAAGGCAAAGAGTCAATAACCGCGTTAAGTCGTCTTTTGTGGCTGTGCGCCACAGAATATACAGTCGTCTTAGGTTTTTGTATCTGGGAGCAACAGACTTGATAGCCGTATGAACTTTTTTCTGTAGCTGCAAGGCAAAGAGTCAATAACCGCGTTAAGTCGTCTTTTGTGGCTGTGCGCCACAGAATATATAGTCGTGTTAGGTCTTTGTAGCTGGGAGCAACATACTTGATAGCCGTATAAACTTTTTTTTTGTAGCTTTACGGCAAAGAGTCGATAACCGCGTCAATTCGTATTTTGTGGCTGTGCGCCACAGAATAGATAGTCGTATTAGGTTTTTGTAGCTGGGAGCAACAGACTTGATAGCCGCATAAACTTTTCTCTGTAACTGCAAGCCAAAAAGTCGATAACCGCGTTAATTCGTATTTTGTGGCTGTGCGCCACAGAATAGATTGTCGTATTAGGTGTTTGTATCTGGGAGCAACAGATTTGATAGCCGTATGAACTTTTATCTTTAACTGCAAGCCAAAAAGTCGATAACCGCGTTAATTCGTATTTTGTGGCTGTGCGCCACAGAATAGATTGTCGTATTAGGTGTTTGTATCTGGGAGCAACAGATTTGATAGCCGTATGAAATATTCTCTGTAACTGCGAGGCAAAGAGTCAATAACCGCGTTAATTCGTCTTTTGTGGCTGTGCGCCACAGAATATATAGTCGTATTAGGTTTTTGTAGCTGGGAGCAACAGACTTGATAGCCGTATGATTTTTTTTTGTAGCTGCAAGTCAAAATGTCAATAACCGCGTTAATTCGTCTTTGTGGCTGTGCGCCACAGAATATATTGTCGTATTAGGTTTTTGTAGCTGGGAGCAACAGATTTGATAGCCGTATGAAATGTTCTCTGTAACTGCGAGGCAAAGAGTCAATAACCGCGTTAATTCGTATTTTGTGGCTGTGCGCCACAGAATATACAGTCGTCTTAGGGTTTTTGTATCTGGAGCAAACAGACTTGATAGCCGTATGAACTTTTTTCTGTAGCTGCAAGGCAAAGAGTCAATAACCGCGTTAAGTCGTCTTTTGTGGGCTGTGCGCCACAGAATATATAGTCGTGTTAGGTCTTTGTAGCTGGGAGCAACATACTTGATAGCCGTATAAACTTTTTTTTGTAGCTTTACGGCAAAGAGTCAATAACCGCGTTAATTTGTCTTTTGTGGCTGTGCGCCACAGAATATGAAGTCGTATTAGGTTTTTGTAGCTGTAAGCAACAGACTTGATAGCCGCATAAACTTTTCTCTGTAACTGCAAGCCAAAAAGTCGATAACCGCGTTAATTCGTATTTTGTGGCTGTGCGCCACAGAATAGATTGTCGTATTAGGTTTTTGTTGCTGGGAGCAACAGACTTGATAGCCGTATGAACTTTTCTCTGTAGCTGCAAGCCAACAAGTCGATAACCGCGATAATTTGTTTTTGTGGCTGTGCGCCACAGAATAGATTGTCGTATTAGGTTTTTGTAGCTGGGAGCAACAGATTTGATAGCCGTATGAAATATTCTCTGTAGCTGCAAGGCAAAGAGTCGATAACCGCGTCAATTCGTATTTTGTGGCTGTGCGCCACAGAATAGATAGTCGTATTAGGTTTTTGTAGCTGGGAGCAACAGACTTGATAGCCGCATAAACTTTTCTCTGTAACTGCAAGCCAAAAAGTCGATAACCGCGTTAATTCGTACTTTGTGGCTGTGCGCCACAGAATAGATTGTCGTATTAGGTGTTTGTATCTGGGAGCAACAGATTTGATAGCCGTATGAACTTTTCTCTTTAACTGCAAGCCAAAAAGTCGATAACCGCGTTAATTCGTATTTTGTGGCTGTGCGCCACAGAATAGATTGTCGTATTAGGTGTTTGTATCTGGGAGCAACAGATTTGATAGCCGTATGAAATATTCTCTGTAACTGCGAGGCAAAGAGTCAATAACCGCGTTAATTCGTCTTTTGTGGCTGTGCGCCACAGAATATATAGTCGTATTAGGTTTTTGTAGCTGGGAGCAACAGACTTGATAGCCGTATGATTTTTTTTTGTAGCTGCAAGTCAAAATGTCAATAACCGCGTTAATTCGTCTTTGTGGCTGTGCGCCACAGAATATATTGTCGTATTAGGTTTTTGTAGCTGGGAGCAACAGATTTGATAGCCGTATGAAATGTTCTCTGTAACTGCGAGGCAAAGAGTCAATAACCGCGTTAATTCGTCTTTTGTGGCTGTGCGCCACAGAATATATAGTCGTATTAGGTTTTTGTTGCTGGGAGCAACAGACTTGATAGCCGTATAAACTTTTTTCTGTAGCTGCAAGGCAAAGAGTCAATAACCGCGTTAATTTGTCTTTTGTGGTTGTGCGCCACAGAATATAAAGTCGTATTAGGTTTTTGTAGTTGGGAGCAACAGACTTGATAGCCGTATGATTTTTTTTCTGTAGGTGCAAGGCAAAGAGTCAATAACCGCGTTAATTTGTATTTGGTGGATGTGCGCCACAAAATAGATTGTCGTATTAGGTTTTTGTAGCTGTGAGCAACAGACTTGATAGCCGTATGAACTTTTTTCTGTAGCTGCAAGGCAAAGAGTCAATAACCGCGTTAAGTCGTCTTTTGTGGCTGTGCGCCACAGAATATACAGTCGTCTTAGGTTTTTGTATCTGGGAGCAACAGACTTGATAGCCGTATGAACTTTTTTCTGTAGCTGCAAGGCAAAGAGTCAATAACCGCGTTAAGTCGTCTTTTGTGGCTGTGCGCCACAGAATATATAGTCGTGTTAGGTCTTTGTAGCTGGGAGCAACATACTTGATAGCCGTATAAACTTTTTTTTGTAGCTTTACGGCAAAGAGTCAATAACCGCGTTAATTTGTCTTTTGTGGCTGTGCGCCACAGAATATGAAGTCGTATTAGGTTTTTGTAGCTGGGAGCAACAGACTTGATAGCCGCATAAACTTTTCTCTGTAACTGCAAGCCAAAAAGTCGATAACCGCGTTAATTCGTATTTTGTGGCTGTGCGCCACAGAATAGATTGTCGTATTAGGTGTTTGTATCTGGGAGCAACAGATTTGATAGCCGTATGAACTTTTCTCTTTAACTGCAAGCCAAAAAGTCGATAACCGCGTTAATTCGTATTTTGTGGCTGTGCGCCACAGAATCGATTGTCGTATTAGGTGTTTGTATCTGGGAGCAACAGATTTGATAGCCGTATGAAATATTCTCTGTAACTGCGAGGCAAAGAGTCAATAACCGCGTTAATTCGTCTTTTGTGGCTGTGCGCCACAGAATATATAGTCGTATTAGGTTTTTGTAGTTGGGAGCAACAGACTTGATAGCCGTATGATTTTTTTTCTGTAGGTGCAAGGCAAAGAGTCAATAACCGCGTTAATTTGTATTTGGTGGATGTGCGCCACAAAATAGATTGTCGTATTAGGTTTTTGTAGCTGTGAGCAACAGACTTGATAGCCGTATGAACTTTTTTCTGTAGCTGCAAGGCAAAGAGTCAATAAACGCGTTAAGTCGTCTTTTGTGGCTGTGCGCCACAAAATATACAGTCGTCTTAGGTTTTTGTATCTGGGAGCAACAGACTTGATAGCCGTATGAACTTTTTTCTGTAGCTGCAAGGCAAAGAGTCAATAACCGCGTTAAGTCGTCTTTTGTGGCTGTGCGCCACAGAATATATAGTCGTGTTAGGTCTTTGTAGCTGGGAGCAACATACTTGATAGCCGTATAAACTTTTTTTTGTAGCTTTACGGCAAAGAGTCAATAACCGCGTTAATTTGTCTTTTGTGGCTGTGCGCCACAGAATATGAAGTCGTATTAGGTTTTTGTAGCTGGGAGCAACAGACTTGATAGCCGCATAAACTTTTCTCTGTAACTGCAAGCCAAAAAGTCGATAACCGCGTTAATTCGTATTTTGTGGCTGTGCGCCACAGAATAGATTGTCGTATTAGGTTTTTGTTGCTGGGAGCAACAGACTTGATAGCCGTATGAACTTTTCTCTGTAGCTGCAAGCCAACAAGTCGATAACCGCGATAATTTGTTTTTGTGGCTGTGCGCCACAGAATAGATTGTCGTATTAGGTTTTTGTAGCTGGGAGCAACAGATTTGATAGCCGTATGAAATATTCTCTGTAGCTGCAAGGCAAAGAGTCGATAACCGCGTCAATTCGTATTTTGTGGCTGTGCGCCACAGAATAGATAGTCGTATTAGGTTTTTGTAGCTGGGAGCAACAGACTTGATAGCCGCATAAACTTTTCTCTGTAACTGCAAGCCAAAAAGTCGATAACCGCGTTAATTCGTACTTTGTGGCTGTGCGCCACAGAATAGATTGTCGTATTAGGTGTTTGTATCTGGGAGCAACAGATTTGATAGCCGTATGAACTTTTCTCTTTAACTGCAAGCCAAAAAGTCGATAACCGCGTTAATTCGTATTTTGTGGCTGTGCGCCACAGAATAGATTGTCGTATTAGGTGTTTGTATCTGGGAGCAACAGATTTGATAGCCGTATGAAATATTCTCTGTAACTGCGAGGCAAAGAGTCAATAACCGCGTTAATTCGTCTTTTGTGGCTGTGCGCCACAGAATATATAGTCGTATTAGGTTTTTGTAGCTGGGAGCAACAGACTTGATAGCCGTATGATTTTTTTTTGTAGCTGCAAGTCAAAATGTCAATAACCGCGTTAATTCGTCTTTGTGGCTGTGCGCCACAGAATATATTGTCGTATTAGGTTTTTGTAGCTGGGAGCAACAGATTTGATAGCCGTATGAAATGTTCTCTGTAACTGCGAGGCAAAGAGTCAATAACCGCGTTAATTCGTCTTTTGTGGCTGTGCGCCACAGAATATATAGTCGTATTAGGTTTTTGTTGCTGGGAGCAACAGACTTGATAGCCGTATAAACTTTTTTCTGTAGCTGCAAGGCAAAGAGTCAATAACCGCGTTAATTTGTCTTTTGTGGTTGTGCGCCACAGAATATAAAGTCGTATTAGGTTTTTGTAGTTGGGAGCAACAGACTTGATAGCCGTATGATTTTTTTTCTGTAGGTGCAAGGCAAAGAGTCAATAACCGCGTTAATTTGTATTTGGTGGATGTGCGCCACAAAATAGATTGTCGTATTAGGTTTTTGTAGCTGTGAGCAACAGACTTGATAGCCGTATGAACTTTTTTCTGTAGCTGCAAGGCAAAGAGTCAATAACCGCGTTAAGTCGTCTTTTGTGGCTGTGCGCCACAGAATATACAGTCGTCTTAGGTTTTTGTATCTGGGAGCAACAGACTTGATAGCCGTATGAACTTTTTTCTGTAGCTGCAAGGCAAAGAGTCAATAACCGCGTTAAGTCGTCTTTTGTGGCTGTGCGCCACAGAATATATAGTCGTGTTAGGTCTTTGTAGCTGGGAGCAACATACTTGATAGCCGTATAAACTTTTTTTTGTAGCTTTACGGCAAAGAGTCAATAACCGCGTTAATTTGTCTTTTGTGGCTGTGCGCCACAGAATATGAAGTCGTATTAGGTTTTTGTAGCTGGGAGCAACAGACTTGATAGCCGCATAAACTTTTCTCTGTAACTGCAAGCCAAAAAGTCGATAACCGCGTTAATTCGTATTTTGTGGCTGTGCGCCACAGAATAGATTGTCGTATTAGGTTTTTGTAGCTGGGAGCAACAGATTTGATAGCCGTATGAAATGTTCTCTGTAACTGCGAGGCAAAGAGTCAATAACCGCGTTAATTCGTCTTTTGTGGCTGTGCGCCACAGAATATATAGTCGTATTAGGTTTTTGTTGCTGGGAGCAACAGACTTGATAGCCGTATGAACCTTTCTCTGTAGCTGCAAGCCAACAAGTCGATAACCGCGATAATTTGTTTTTGTGGCTGTGCGCCACAGAATAGATTGTCGTATTAGGTTTTTGTAGCTGGGAGCAACAGATTTGATA
The DNA here is from genome assembly GCA_964036275.1 of Litoditis marina. Taxonomy (NCBI): domain Eukaryota; kingdom Metazoa; phylum Nematoda; class Chromadorea; order Rhabditida; family Rhabditidae; genus Litoditis; species Litoditis marina. The sequence goes on from CAXIWQ010000254.1 coordinate 246,305, forward strand.
GCCGTACGAAATATTCTCTGTAGCTGCAAGGCAAAGAGTCGATAACCGCGTCAATTCGTATTTTGTGGCTGTGCGCCACAGAATAGATAGTCGTATTAGGTTTTTGTAGCTGGGAGCAACAGACTTGATAGCCGCATAAACTTTTCTCTGTAACTGCAAGCCAAAAAGTCGATAACCGCGTTAATTCGTATTTTGTGGCTGTGCGCCACAGAATAGATTGTCGTATTAGGTGTTTGTATCTGGGAGCAACAGATTTGATAGCCGTATGAACTTTTCTCTTTAACTGCAAGCCAAAAAGTCGATAACCGCGTTAATTCGTATTTTGTGGCTGTGCGCCACAGAATAGATTGTCGTATTAGGTGTTTGTATCTGGGAGCAACAGATTTGATAGCCGTATGAAATATTCTCTGTAACTGCGAGGCAAAGAGTCAATAACCGCGTTAATTCGTCTTTTGTGGCTGTGCGCCACAGAATATATAGTCGTATTAGGTTTTTGTAGCTGGGAGCAACAGACTTGATAGCCGTATGAACTTTTCTCTGTAGCTGCAAGCCAACAAGTCGATAACCGCGATAATTTGTTTTTGTGGCTGTGCGCCACAGAATAGATTGTCGTATTAGGTTTTTGTAGCTGGGAGCAACAGATTTGATAGCCGTATGAAATATTCTCTGTAGCTGCAAGGCAAAGAGTCGATAACCGCGTTAATTCGTATTTTGTGGCTGTGCGCCACAGAATAGATTGTCGTATTAGGTGTTTGTATCTGGGAGCAACAGATTTGATAGCCGTATGAACTTTTCTCTTTAACTGCAAGCCAAAAAGTCGATAACCGCGTTAATTCGTATTTTGTGGCTGTGCGCCACAGAATAGATTGTCGTATTAGGTGTTTGTATCTGGGAGCAACAGATTTGATAGCCGTATGAAATATTCTCTGTAACTGCGAGGCAAAGAGTCAATAACCGCGTTAATTCGTCTTTTGTGGCTGTGCGCCACAGAATATATAGTCGTATTAGGTTTTTGTAGCTGGGAGCAACAGACTTGATAGCCGTATGATTTTTTTTTGTAGCTGCAAGTCAAAATGTCAATAACCGCGTTAATTCGTCTTTGTGGCTGTGCGCCACAGAATATATTGTCGTATTAGGTTTTTGTAGCTGGGAGCAACAGATTTGATAGCCGTATGAAATGTTCTCTGTAACTGCGAGGCAAAGAGTCAATAACCGCGTTAATTCGTCTTTTGTGGCTGTGCGCCACAGAATATATAGTCGTATTAGGTTTTTGTTGCTGGGAGCAACAGACTTGATAGCCGTATGAACTTTTCTCTGTAGCTGCAAGCCAACAAGTCGATAACCGCGATAATTTGTTTTTGTGGCTGTGCGCCACAGAATAGATTGTCGTATTAGGTTTTTGTAGCTGGGAGCAACAGATTTGATAGCCGTATGAAATATTCTCTGTAGCTGCAAGGCAAAGAGTCGATAACCGCGTCAATTCGTATTTTGTGGCTGTGCGCCACAGAATAGATAGTCGTATTAGGTTTTTGTAGCTGGGAGCAACAGACTTGATAGCCGCATAAACTTTTCTCTGTAACTGCAAGCCAAAAAGTCGATAACCGCGTTAATTCGTATTTTGTGGCTGTGCGCCACAGAATAGATTGTCGTATTAGGTGTTTGTATCTGGGAGCAACAGATTTAATAGCCGTATGAACTTTTCTCTTTAACTGCAAGCCAAAAAGTCGATAACCGCGTTAATTCGTATTTTGTGGCTGTGCGCCACAGAATAGATTGTCGTATTAGGTGTTTGTATCTGGGAGCAACAGATTTGATAGCCGTATGAAATATTCTCTGTAACTGCGAGCCAAAAAGTCAATAACCGCGTTAATTCGTCTTTTGTGGCTGTGCGCCACAGAATATATAGTCGTATTAGGTTTTTGTAGCTGGGAGCAACAGACTTGATAGCCGTATGATTTTTTTTTGTAGCTGCAAGTCAAAATGTCAATAACCGCGTTAATTCGTCTTTGTGGCTGTGCGCCACAGAATATATTGTCGTATTAGGTTTTTGTAGCTGGGAGCAACAGATTTGATAGCCGTATGAAATGTTCTCTGTAACTGCGAGGCAAAGAGTCAATAACCGCGTTAATTCGTCTTTTGTGGCTGTGCGCCACAGAATATATAGTCGTATTAGGTTTTTGTTGCTGGGAGCAACAGACTTGATAGCCGTATGAACTTTTCTCTGTAGCTGCAAGCCAACAAGTCGATAACCGCGATAATTTGTTTTTGTGGCTGTGCGCCACAGAATAGATTGTCGTATTAGGTTTTTGTAGCTGGGAGCAACAGATTTGATAGCCGTATGAAATATTCTCTGTAGCTGCAAGGCAAAGAGTCGATAACCGCGTCAATTCGTATTTTGTGGCTGTGCGCCACAGAATAGATAGTCGTATTAGGTTTTTGTAGCTGGGAGCAACATACTTGATAGCCGTATAACCTTTTTCCTGTAGCTGCACGGCAAAGAGTCAATAACCGCGTTAATTTGTCTTTTGTGGCTGTGCGCCACAGAACATAAAGTCGTATTAGGTTTTCGTAGCTGGGAGCAACAGACTTGATAGCCGTATGAACTTTTTCTGTAGCTGCAAGGCAAAGAGGTAATAACCGCGTTAATTTGTCTTTTGTGGCTGTGCGCCACAGAATAGATTGTCGTATCAGGTTTTTGTAGCTGGGAGCAACAGACTTGATAGCCGTATGAACTTTTCTCTGTAGCTGCAAGCCAACAAGTCGATAACCGCGATATTTCGTGTTTTGTGGCTGTGCGCCACAGAATATAAAGTCGTATTAGGTTTTCGTAGCTGGGAGCAACAGACTTGATAGCCGTATGATTTTTTTTCTGTAGCTGCAAGGCAAAGAGTCAATAACCGCGTTAATTTGTCTTTTGTGGCTGTGCGCCACAGAATATAAAGTCGTATTAGGTTTTCGTAGCTGGGAGCAACAGACTTGATAGCCGTATGAACTTTTTTCTGTAGCTGCAAGGCAAAGAGGTAATAACCGCGTTAATTTGTCTTTTGTGGCTGTGCGCCACAGAATAGATTGTCGTATCAGGTTTTTGTAGCTGGGAGCAACAGACTTGATAGCCGTATGAACTTTTCTCTGTAGCTGCAAGCCAACAAGTCGATAACCGCGATATTTCGTGTTTTGTGGCTGTGCGCCACAGAATATAAAGTCTTATTAGGTTTTCGTAGCTGGGAGCAACAGACTTGATAGCCGTATGATTTTTTTTCTGTAGCTGCAAGGCAAAGAGTCAATAACCGCGTTAATTTGTCTTTTGTGGCTGTGCGCCACAGAATAGATTGTCGTATTAGGTTTTTGTAGCTGGGAGCAACAGACTTGATAGCCGTATGAACTGTTCTCTGTAGCTGCAAGGCAAAGAGTCGATAACCGCGTTAATTCGTATTTTGTGGCTGTGCGCCACAGAATAGATAGTCGTATTAGGTTTTTTTAGCTGGGAGCAACATACTTGATAGCCGTATAACCTTTTTCCTGTAGCTGCACGGCAAAGAGTCAATAACCGCGTTAATTTGTCTTTTGTGGCTGTGCGCCACAGAATATAAAGTCGTATTAGGTTTTCGTAGCTGGGAGCAACAGACTTGATAGCCGTATGAATTTTTTTCTGTAGCTGCAAGGCAAAGAGGTAATAACCGCGTTAATTTGTCTTTTGTGGCTGTGCGCCACAGAATAGATTGTCGTATCAGGTTTTTGTAGCTGGGAGCAACAGACTTGATAGCCGTATAAACTTTTCTCTGTAGCTGCAAGCCAACAAGTCGATAACCGCGATAATTCGTATTTTGTGGCTGTGCGCCACAGAATAGATTGTCGTATTAGGTTTTTGTAGCTGGGAGCAACAGATTTGATAGCCGTATGAACTGTTCTTTGTAGCTGCAAGGCAAAGAGTCGATAACCGCGTTAATTCGTCTTTGTGGCTGTGCGCCACAGAATATATTGTCGTATTAGGTTTTTGTAGCTGGGAGCAACAGATTTGATAGCCGTATGAAATGTTCTCTGTAACTGCGAGGCAAAGAGTCAATAACCGCGTTAATTCGTCTTTTGTGGCTGTGCGCCACAGAATATATAGTCGTATTAGGTTTTTGTTGCTGGGAGCAACAGACTTGATAGCCGTATGAACTTTTCTCTGTAGCTGCAAGCCAACAAGTCGATAACCGCGATAATTTGTTTTTGTGGCTGTGCGCCACAGAATAGATTGTCGTATTAGGTTTTTGTAGCTGGGAGCAACAGATTTGATAGCCGTATGAAATATTCTCTGTAGCTGCAAGGCAAAGAGTCGATAACCGCGTCAATTCGTATTTTGTGGCTGTGCGCCACAGAATAGATAGTCGTATTAGGTTTTTGTAGCTGGGAGCAACAGACTTGATAGCCGCATAAACTTTTCTCTGTAACTGCAAGCCAAAAAGTCGATAACCGCGTTAATTCGTATTTTGTGGCTGTGCGCCACAGAATAGATTGTCGTATTAGGTGTTTGTATCTGGGAGCAACAGATTTGATAGCCGTATGAACTTTTCTCTTTAACTGCAAGCCAAAAAGTCGATAACCGCGTTAATTCGTATTTTGTGGCTGTGCGCCACAGAATAGATTGTCGTATTAGGTGTTTGTATCTGGGAGCAACAGATTTGATAGCCGTATGAAATATTCTCTGTAACTGCGAGGCAAAAAGTCAATAACCGCGTTAATTCGTCTTTTGTGACTGTGCGCCACAGAATATATAGTCGTATTAGGTTTTTGTAGCTGGGAGCAACAGACTTGATAGCCGTATGATTTTTTTTTTGTAGCTGCAAGTCAAAATGTCAATAACCGCGTTAATTCGTCTTTGTGGCTGTGCGCCACAGAATATATTGTCGTATTAGGTTTTTGTAGCTGGGAGCAACAGATTTGATAGCCGTATGAAATGTTCTCTGTAACTGCGAGGCAAAGAGTCAATAACCGCGTTAATTCGTCTTTTGTGGCTGTGCGCCACAGAATATATAGTCGTATTAGGTTTTTGTTGCTGGGAGCAACAGACTTGATAGCCGTATGAACTTTTCTCTGTAGCTGCAAGCCAACAAGTCGATAACCGCGATAATTTGTTTTTGTGGCTGTGCGCCACAGAATAGATTGTCGTATTAGGTTTTTGTAGCTGGGAGCAACAGATTTGATAGCCGTATGAAATATTCTCTGTAGCTGCAAGGCAAAGAGTCGATAACCGCGTCAATTCGTATTTTGTGGCTGTGCGCCACAGAATAGATAGTCGTATTAGGTTTTTGTAGCTGGGAGCAACATACTTGATAGCCGTATAACCTTTTTCCTGTAGCTGCACGGCAAAGAGTCAATAACCGCGTTAATTTGTCTTTTGTGGCTGTGCGCCACAGAACATAAAGTCGTATTAGGTTTTCGTAGCTGGGAGCAACAGACTTGATAGCCGTATGAACTTTTTCTGTAGCTGCAAGGCAAAGAGGTAATAACCGCGTTAATTTTCCTTTTGTGGCTGTGCGCCACAGAATAGATTGTCGTATCAGGTTTTTGTAGCTGGGAGCAACAGACTTGATAGCCGTATGAACTTTTCTCTGTAGCTGCAAGCCAACAAGTCGATAACCGCGATATTTCGTGTTTTGTGGCTGTGCGCCACAGAATATAAAGGCGTATTAGGTTTTCGTAGCTGGGAGCAACAGACTTGATAGCCGTATGATTTTTTTTCTGTAGCTGCAAGGCAAAGAGTCAATAACCGCGTTAATTTGTCTTTTGTGGCTGTGCGCCACAGAATATAAAGTCGTATTAGGTTTTCGTAGCTGGGAGCAACAGACTTGATAGCCGTATGAACTTTTTTCTGTAGCTGCAAGGCAAAGAGGTAATAACCGCGTTAATTTGTCTTTTGTGGCTGTGCGCCACAGAATAGATTGTCGTATCAGGTTTTTGTAGCTGGGAGCAACAGACTTGATAGCCGTATGAACTTTTCTCTGTAGCTGCAAGCCAACAAGTCGATAACCGCGATATTTCGTGTTTTGTGGCTGTGCGCCACAGAATATAAAGTCTTATTAGGTTTTCGTAGCTGGGAGCAACAGACTTGATAGCCGTATGATTTTTTTTCTGTAGCTGCAAGGCAAAGAGTCAATAACCGCGTTAATTTGTCTTTTGTGGCTGTGCGCCACAGAATAGATTGTCGTATTAGGTTTTTGTAGCTGGGAGCAACAGACTTGATAGCCGTATGAACTGTTCTCTGTAGCTGCAAGGCAAAGAGTCGATAACCGCGTTAATTCGTATTTTGTGGCTGTGCGCCACAGAATAGATAGTCGTATTAGGTTTTTTTAGCTGGGAGCAACATACTTGATAGCCGTATAACCTTTTTCCTGTAGCTGCACGGCAAAGAGTCAATAACCGCGTTAATTTGTCTTTTGTGGCTGTGCGCCACAGAATATAAAGTCGTATTAGGTTTTCGTAGCTGGGAGCAACAGACTTGATAGCCGTATGAATTTTTTTCTGTAGCTGCAAGGCAAAGAGGTAATAACCGCGTTAATTTGTCTTTTGTGGCTGTGCGCCACAGAATAGATTGTCGTATCAGGTTTTTGTAGCTGGGAGCAACAGACTTGATAGCCGTATAAACTTTTCTCTGTAGCTGCAAGCCAACAAGTCGATAACCGCGATAATTCGTATTTTGTGGCTGTGCGCCACAGAATAGATTGTCGTATTAGGTTTTTGTAGCTGGGAGCAACAGATTTGATAGCCGTATGAACTGTTCTTTGTAGCTGCAAGGCAAAGAGTCGATAACCGCGTTAATTCGTATTTTGTGGCTGTGCGCCACAGAATAGATAGTCGTATTAGGTTTTTGTAGCTGGGAGCAACATATTTGATAGCCGTATAACCTTTTTCCTGTAGCTGCACGGCAAAGAGTCAATAACCGCGTTAATTTGTCTTTTGTGGCTGTGCGCCACAGAATATAAAGTCGTATTAGGTTTTTGTAGCTGGGAGCAACAGACTTGATAGCCGTATGAACTTTTCTCTGTAGCTGCAAGCCAACAAGTCGATAACCGCGATATTTCGTGTTTTGTGGCTGTGCGCCACAGAATATAAAGTCGTATTAGGTTTTCGTAGCTGGGAGCAACAGACTTGATAGCCGTATGATTTTTTTTCTGTAGCTGCAAGGCAAAGAGTCAATAACCGCGTTAATTTGTCTTTTGTGGCTGTGCGCCACAGAATATAAAGTCGTATTAGGTTTTCGTAGCTGGGAGCAACAGACTTGATAGCCGTATGAACTTTTTTCTGTAGCTGCAAGGCAAAGAGGTAATAACCGCGTTAATTTGTCTTTTGTGGCTGTGCGCCACAGAATAGATTGTCGTATCAGGTTTTTGTAGCTGGGAGCAACAGACTTGATAGCCGTATGAACTTTTCTCTGTAGCTGCAAGCCAACAAGTCGATAACCGCGATATTTCGTGTTTTGTGGCTGTGCGCCACAGAATATAAAGTCTTATTAGGTTTTCGTAGCTGGGAGCAACAGACTTGATAGCCGTATGATTTTTTTTTCTGTAGCTGCAAGGCAAAGAGTCAATAACCGCGTTAATTTGTCTTTTGTGGCTGTGCGCCACAGAATAGATTGTCGTATTAGGTTTTTGTAGCTGGGAGCAACAGACTTGATAGCCGTATGAACTGTTCTCTGTAGCTGCAAGGCAAAGAGTCGATAACCGCGTTAATTCGTATTTTGTGGCTGTGCGCCACAGAATAGATAGTCGTATTAGGTTTTTTTAGCTGGGAGCAACATACTTGATAGCCGTATAACCTTTTTCCTGTAGCTGCACGGCAAAGAGTCAATAACCGCGTTAATTTGTCTTTTGTGGCTGTGCGCCACAGAATATAAAGTCGTATTAGGTTTTCGTAGCTGGGAGCAACAGACTTGATAGCCGTATGAATTTTTTTCTGTAGCTGCAAGGCAAAGAGGTAATAACCGCGTTAATTTGACTTTTGTGGCTGTGCGCCACAGAATAGATTGTCGTATCAGGTTTTTGTAGCTGGGAGCAACAGACTTGATAGCCGTATAAACTTTTCTCTGTAGCTGCAAGCCAACAAGTCGATAACCGCGATAATTCGTATTTTGTGGCTGTGCGCCACAGAATAGATTGTCGTATTAGGTTTTTGTAGCTGGGAGCAACAGATTTGATAGCCGTATGAACTGTTCTTTGTAGCTGCAAGGCAAAGAGTCGATAACCGCGTTAATTCGTATTTTGTGGCTGTGCGCCACAGAATAGATAGTCGTATTAGGTTTTTGTAGCTGGGAGCAACATATTTGATAGCCGTATAACCTTTTTCCTGTAGCTGCACGGCAAAGAGTCAATAACCGCGTTAATTTGTCTTTTGTGGCTGTGCGCCACAGAATATAAAGTCGTATTAGGTTTTTGTAGCTGGGAGCAACAGACTTGATAGCCGTATGAACTTTTTTCTGTAGCTGCAAGCCAACAAGTCGATAACCGCGTTAATTTGTCTTTTGTGGCTGTGCGCCACAGAATAGATTGTCGTATCAGGTTTTTGTAGCTGGGAGCAACAGACTTGATAGCCGTATGAACTTTTTTCTGTAGCTGCAAGGCAAAGAGGTAATAACCGCGTTAATTTGTCTTTTGGTGCTGTGCGCCATAGGATATAAAGTCGTATTAGGTTTTTGTAGCCATGAGCAACAGACTTGATAGCCGTATAAACTTTTTTCTGTAGCTGCAAGGCAAAGAGTCGATAACCGCGTTATATCGTATTTTGTGGCTGTGTGCCACAGAATAGATAGTTGTATTGGGTTTTTCTAGCTGGGAGCAACATACTTGATAGCCATATAAACTTTTTTCTGTAGCTGCACGGCAAAGAGTCAATAACCGCGTTAATTTGTCTTTTGTGGCTGTGCGCCACAGAATATAAAGTCGTATTAGGTTTTTGTAGCTGGGAGCAACAGACTTGATAGCCGTACAAACTTTTTTTCTGTAGCTGCAAGGCAAAGAGGTAATAACCGCGTTAATTTGTCTTTTGTGGCTGTGCGCCACAGAATAGATTGTCGTATCAGGTTTTTGTAGCTGGGAGCAACAGACTTGATAGCCGTATGAACTTTTCTCTGTAGCTGCAAGCCAACAAGTCGATAACCGCGATAATTCGTATTTTGTGGCTGTGCGCCACAGAATAGATTGTCGTATTAGGTTTTTGTAGCTGGGAGCAACAGATTTGATAGCCGTATGAACTGTTCTTTGTAGCTGCAAGGCAAAGAGTCGATAACCGCGTTAATTCGTATTTTGTGGCTGTGCGCCACAGAATAGATAGTCGTATTAGGTTTTTGTAGCTGGGAGCAACATATTTGATAGCCGTATAACCTTTTTTCTGTAGCTGCACGGCAAAGAGTCAATAACGGCGTTAATTTGTCTTTTGTGGCTGTGCGCCACAGAATATAAAGTCGTATTAGGTTTTTGTAGCTGGGAGCAACAGACTTGATAGCCGTATGAACTTTTTTCTGTAGCTGCAAGGCAAAGAGGTAATAACCGCGTTAATTTGTCTTTTGTGGCTGTGCGCCACAGAATAGATTGTCGTATCAGGTTTTTGTAGCTGGGAGCAACAGACTTGATAGCCGTATGAACTTTTTTCTGTAGCTGCAAGGCAAAGAGGTAATAACCGCGTTAATTTGTCTTTTGTGGCTGTGCGCCATAGGATATAAAGTCGTATTAGGTTTTTGTAGCCATGAGCAACAGACTTGATAGCCGTATAAACTTTTTTCTGTAGCTGCAAGGCAAAGAGTCGATAACCGCGTTATATCGTATTTTGTGGCTGTGTGCCACAGAATAGATAGTTGTATTGGGTTTTTCTAGCTGGGAGCAACATACTTGATAGCCATATAAACTTTTTTCTGTAGCTGCACGGCAAAGAGTCAATAACCGCGTTAATTTGTCTTTTGTGGCTGTGCGCCACAGAATATAAAGTCGTATTAGGTTTTTGTAGCTGGGAGCAACATACTTAATAGCCGTATAAACTTTTTTTCTGTAGCTGCAAGGCAAAGAGGTAATAACCGCGTTAATTTGTCTTTTGTGGCTGTGCGCCACAGAATATAAAGTCGTATTAGGTTTTTGTAGCTGGGAGCAACAGATTTGATAACCGTATGAAATGTTCTCTGTAACTGCAAGGCAAAGAGTCAATAACCGCGTTAATTTGTATTTTGTGGCTGTGCGCCACAGAATATAAAGTCGTATTATGTTTTTGTAGTTGGAAGCAACAGACTTGATAGCCGTATGATTTTTTTTTTGTAGCTGCAAGTCAAAATGTCAATAACCGCGTTAATTCGTCTTTGTGGCTGTGCGCCTCAGAATAGATTGTCGTATTAGGTTTTTGTAGCTGGGAGCAACAGATTTGATAGCCGTATGAAATGTTCTCTGTAACTGCGAGGCAAAGAGTCAATAACCGCGTTAATTCGTCTTTTGTGGCTGTGCGCCACAGAATATATAGTCGTATTAGGTTTTTGTAGCTGGGAGCAACAAACTTGATAGCCGTATGAATTTTTCTCTGTAGCTGCAAGCCAACAAGTCGATAACCGCGATAATTTGTATTTTGTGGCTGTGCGCCACAGAATAGATTGTCGTATCAGGTTTTTGTAGCTGGGAGCAACATATTTGATAGCCGTATGAACTGTTCTCTGTAGCTGCAAGGCAAAGAGTCAATAACCGCGTTAATTTGTCTTTTGTGGCTGTGCGCCACAGAATATAAAGTCGTATTGGGTTTTTCTAGCTGGGAGCAACATACTTGATAGCCATATAAACTTTTTTTCTGTAGCTGCACGGCAAAGAGTCAATAACCGCGTTAATTTGTCTTTTGTGGCTGTGCGCCACAGAATATAAAGTCGTATTAGGTTTTTGTAGCTGGGAGCAACAGACTTGATAGCCGTACAAACTTTTTTTCTGTAGCTGCAAGGCAAAGAGGTAATAACCGCGTTAATTTGTCTTTTGTGGCTGTGCGCCACAGAATAGATTGTCGTATCAGGTTTTTGTAGCTGGGAGCAACAGACTTGATAGCCGTATGAACTTTTCTCTGTAGCTGCAAGCCAACAAGTCGATAACCGCGATAATTCGTATTTTGTGGCTGTGCGCCACAGAATAGATTGTCGTATTAGGTTTTTGTAGCTGGGAGCAACAGATTTGATAGCCGTATGAACTGTTCTTTGTAGCTGCAAGGGAAAGAGTCGATAACCGCGTTAATTCGTATTTTGTGGCTGTGCGCCACAGAATAGATAGTCGTATTAGGTTTTTGTAGCTGGGAGCAACATATTTGATAGCCGTATAACCTTTTTTCTGTAGCTGCACGGCAAAGAGTCAATAACCGCGTTAATTTGTCTTTTGTGGCTGTGCGCCACAGAATATAAAGTCGTATTAGGTTTTTGTAGCTGGGAGCAACAGACTTGATAGCCGTATGAACTTTTTTCTGTAGCTGCAAGGCAAAGAGGTAATAACCGCGTTAATTTGTCTTTTGTGGCTGTGCGCCACAGAATAGATTGTCGTATCAGGTTTTTGTAGCTGGGAGCAACAGACTTGATAGCCGTATGAACTTTTTTCTGTAGCTGCAAGGCAAAGAGGTAATAACCGCGTTAATTTGTCTTTTGTGGCTGTGCGCCATAGGATATAAAGTCGTATTAGGTTTTTGTAGCCATGAGCAACAGACTTGATAGCCGTATAAACTTTTTTCTGTAGCTGCAAGGCAAAGAGTCGATAACCGCGTTATATCGTATTTTGTGGCTGTGTGCCACAGAATAGATAGTTGTATTGGGTTTTTCTAGCTGGGAGCAACATACTTGATAGCCATATAAACTTTTTTCTGTAGCTGCACGGCAAAGAGTCAATAACCGCGTTAATTTGTCTTTTGTGGCTGTGCGCCACAGAATATAAAGTCGTATTAGGTTTTTGTAGCTGGGAGCAACATACTTAATAGCCGTATAAACTTTTTTTCTGTAGCTGCAAGGCAAAGAGGTAATAACCGCGTTAATTTGTCTTTTGTGGCTGTGCGCCACAGAATATAAAGTCGTATTAGGTTTTTGTAGCTGGGAGCAACAGATTTGATAACCGTATGAAATGTTCTCTGTAACTGCAAGGCAAAGAGTCAATAACCGCGTTAATTTGTATTTTGTGGCTGTGCGCCGCAGAATATAAAGTCGTATTATGTTTTTGTAGTTGGAAGCAACAGACTTGATAGCCGTATGATTTTTTTTTGTAGCTGCAAGTCAAAATGTCAATAACCGCGTTAATTCGTCTTTGTGGCTGTGCGCCTCAGAATAGATTGTCGTATTAGGTTTTTGTAGCTGGGAGCAACAGATTTGATAGCCGTATGAAATGTTCTCTGTAACTGCGAGGCAAAGAGTCAATAACCGCGTTAATTCGTCTTTTGTGGCTGTGCGCCACAGAATATATAGTCGTATTAGGTTTTTGTAGCTGGGAGCAACAAACTTGATAGCCGTATGAATTTTTCTCTGTAGCTGCAAGCCAACAAGTCGATAACCGCGATAATTTGTATTTTGTGGCTGTGCGCCACAGAATAGATTGTCGTATTAGGTTTTTGTAGCTGGGAGCAACAGATTTGATAGCCGTATGAACTGTTCTCTGTAGCTGCAAGGCAAAGAGTCAATAACCGCGTTAATTTGTCTTTTGTGGCTGTGCGCCACAGAATATAAAGTCGTATTGGGGTTTTCTAGCTGGGAGCAACATACTTGATAGCCATATAAACTTTTTTCTGTAGCTGCACGGCAAAGAGTCAATAACCGCGTTAATTTGTCTTTTGTGGCTGTGCGCCACAGAATATAAAGTCGTATTAGGTTTTTGTAGCTGGGAGCAACAGACTTGATAGCCGTACAAACTTTTTTTCTGTAGCTGCAAGGCAAAGAGGTAATAACCGCGTTAATTTGTCTTTTGTGGCTGTGCGCCACAGAATAGATTGTCGTATCAGGTTTTTGTAGCTGGGAGCAACAGACTTGATAGCCGTATGAACTTTTCTCTGTAGCTGCAAGCCAACAAGTCGATAACCGCGATAATTCGTATTTTGTGGCTGTGCGCCACAGAATAGATTGTCGTATTAGGTTTTTGTAGCTGGGAGCAACAGATTTGATAGCCGTATGAACTGTTCTTTGTAGCTGCAAGGCAAAGAGTCGATAACCGCGTTAATTCGTATTTTGTGGCTGTGCGCCACAGAATAGATAGTCGTATTAGGTTTTTGTAGCTGGGAGCAACATATTTGATAGCCGTATAACCTTTTTTCTGTAGCTGCACGGCAAAGAGTCAATAACCGCGTTAATTTGTCTTTTGTGGCTGTGCGCCACAGAATATAAAGTCGTATTAGGTTTTTGTAGCTGGGAGCAACAGATTTGATAGCCGTATGAACTTGTTTCTGTAGCTGCAAGGCAAAGAGGTAATAACCGCGTTAATTTGTCTTTTGTGGCTGTGCGCCACAGAATAGATTGTCGTATCAGGTTTTTGTAGCTGGGAGCAACAGACTTGATAGCCGTATGAACTTTTTTCTGTAGCTGCAAGGCAAAGAGGTAATAACCGCGTTAATTTGTCTTTTGTGGCTGTGCGCCATAGGATATAAAGTCTTATTAGGTTTTTGTATCCATGAGCAACAGACTTGATAGCCGTATAAACTTTTTTCTGTAGCTGCAAGGCAAAGAGTCGATAACCGCGTTATATCGTAATTTTTGGCTGTGTGCCACAGAATAGATAGTTGTATTGGGTTTTTCTAGCTGGGAGCAACATACTTGATAGCCATATAAACTTTTTTCTGTAGCTGCACGGCAAAGAGTCAATAACCGCGTTAATTTGTCTTTTGTGGCTGTGCGCCACAGAATATAAAGTCGTATTAGGTTTTTGTAGCTGGGAGCAACATACTTGATAGCCGTATAAACTTTTTTTCTGTAGCTGCAAGGCAAAGAGGTAATAACCGCGTTAATTTGTCTTTTGTGGCTGTGCGCCACAGAATATAAAGTCGTATTAGGTTTTTGTAGCTGGGAGCAACAGATTTGATAGCCGTATGAAATGTTCTCTGTAACTGCAAGGCAAAGAGTCAATAACCGCGTTAATTTGTATTTTGTGGCTGTGCGCCACAGAATATAAAGTCGTATTATGTTTTTGTAGTTGGAAGCAACAGACTTGATAGCCGTATGATTTTTTTTTTGTAGCTGCAAGTCAAAATGTCAATAACCGCGTTAATTCGTCTTTGTGGCTGTGCGCCTCAGAATAGATTGTCGTATTAGGTTTTTGTAGCTGGGAGCAACAGATTTGATAGCCGTATGAAATGTTCTCTGTAACTGCGAGGCAAAGAGTCAATAACCGCGTTAATTCGTCTTTTGTGGCTGTGCGCCACAGAATATATAGTCGTATTAGGTTTTTGTAGCTGGGAGCAACAAACTTGATAGCCGTATGAACTTTTCTCTGTAGCTGCAAGCCAACAAGTCGATAACCGCGATAATTTGTATTTTGTGGCTGTGCGCCACAGAATAGATTGTCGTATTAGGTTTTTGTAGCTGGGAGCAACATATTTGATAGCCATATAAACTTTTTTCTGTAGCTGCACGGCAAAGAGTCAATAACCGCGTTAATTTGTCTTTTGTGGCTGTGCGCCACAGAATATATAGTCGTATTAGGTTTTTGTAGCTGGGAGCAACATACTTGATAGCCGTATAAACTTTTTTTCTGTAGCTGCAAGGCAAAGAGGTAATAACCGCGTTAATTTGTCTTTTGTGGCTGTGCGCCACAGAATATAAAGTCGTATTAGGTTTTTGTAGCTGGGAGCAACAGATTTGATAGCCGTATGAAATGTTCTCTGTAACTGCAAGGCAAAGAGTCAATAACCGCGTTAATTTGTATTTTGTGGCTGTGCGCCACAGAATATAAAGTCGTATTATGTTTTTGTAGTTGGAAGCAACAGACTTGATAGCCGTATGATTTTTTTTTTGTAGCTGCAAGTCAAAATGTCAATAACCGCGTTAATTCGTCTTTGTGGCTGTGCGCCTCAGAATAGATTGTCGTATTAGGTTTTTGTAGCTGGGAGCAACAGATTTGATAGCCGTATGAAATGTTCTCTGTAACTGCGAGGCAAAGAGTCAATAACCGCGTTAATTCGTCTTTTGTGGCTGTGCGCCACAGAATATATAGTCGTATTAGGTTTTTGTAGCTGGGAGCAACAAACTTGATAGCCGTATGAACTTTTCTCTGTAGCTGCAAGCCAACAAGTCGATAACCGCGATAATTTGTATTTTGTGGCTGTGCGCCACAGAATAGATTGTCGTATTAGGTTTTTGTAGCTGGGAGCAACATATTTGATAGCCGTATGAACTGTTCTCTGTAGCTGCAAGGCAAAGAGTCGATAACCGCGTCAATTCGTATTTTGTGGCTGTGCGCCACAGAATAGATAGTCGTATTAGATTTTTGTAGCTGGGAGCAACATACTTGGTAGCCGTATAACCTTTTTCCTGTAGCTGCACGGCAAAGAGTCAATAACCGCGTTAATTTGTCTTTTGTGGCTGTGCGCCACAGAATAGATTGTCGTATTAGGTTTTTGTAGCTGGGAGCAACAGATTTGATAGCCGTATGAAATATTCTCTGTAACTGCGAGGCAAAGAGTCAATAACCGCGTTAATTCTTCTTTTGTGGCTGTGCGCCACAGAATATATAGTCGTATTAGGTTTTTGTAGCTGGGAGCAACAGACTTGATAGCCGTATGAACTGTTCTCTGTAGCTGCAAGGCAAAGAGTCGATAACCGCGTTAATTTGTCTTTTGTAACTGTGCGCCACAGAATATAGAGTCGTATTAGGTTTTCGTAGCTGGGAGCAACAGACTTGATAGCCGTATGAATTTTTTTCTGTAGCTGCAAGGCAAAGAGGTAATAACCGCGTTAATTTGTCTTTTGTGGCTGTGCGCCACAGAATAGATTGTCGTATCAGGTTTTTGTAGCTGGGAGCAACAGACTTGATAGCCGTATGAACTTTTCTCTGTAGCTGCAAGCCAACAAGTCGATAACCGCGATAATTCGTATTTTGTGGCTGTGCGCCACAGAATAGATAGTCGTATTAGGTTTTTATAGCTGGGAGCAACATATTTGATAGCCGTATAACCTTTTTCCTGTAGCTGCACGGCAAAGAGTCAATAACCGCGTTAATTTGTCTTTTGTGGCTGTGCGCCACAGAATATAAAGTCGTATTAGGTTTTTGTAGCTGGGAGCAACAGACTTGATAGCCGTATGAACTTTTTTCTGTAGCTGCAAGGCAAAGAGGTAATAACCGCGTTAATTTGTCTTTTGTGGCTGTGCGCCACAGAATAGATTTCGTATCAGGTTTTTGTAGCTGGGAGCAACAGACTTGATAGCCGTATGAACTTTTTTCTGTAGCTGCAAGGCAAAGAGGTAATAACCGCGTTAATTTGTCTTTTGTGGCTGTGCGCCACAGAATAGATTGTCGTATCAGGTTTTTGTAGCTGGGAGCAACAGACTTGATAGCCGTATGAACTTTTCTCTGTAGCTGCAAGCCAACAAGTCGATAACCGCGATAATTCGTATTTTGTGGCTGTGCGCCACAGAATAGATAGTCGTATTAGGTTTTTATAGCTGGGAGCAACATATTTGATAGCCGTATAACCTTTTTCCTGTAGCTGCACGGCAAAGAGTCAATAACCGCGTTAATTTGTCTTTTGTGGCTGTGCGCCACAGAATATAAAGTCGTATTAGGTTTTTGTAGCTGGGAGCAACAGACTTGATAGCCGTATGAACTTTTTTCTGTAGCTGCAAGGCAAAGAGGTAATAACCGCGTTAATTTGTCTTTTGTGGCTGTGCGCCACAGAATAGATTTCGTATCAGGTTTTTGTAGCTGGGAGCAACAGACTTGATAGCCGTATGAACTTTTTTCTGTAGCTGCAAGGCAAAGAGGTAATAACCGCGTTAATTTGTCTTTTGTGGCTGTGCGCCACAGAATAGATTGTCGTATCAGGTTTTTGTAGCTGGGAGCAACAGACTTGATAGCCGTATGAACTTTTTTCTGTAGCTGCAAGGAAAAGAGGTAATAACCGCGTTAATTTGTCTTTTGTGGCTGTGCGCCATAGGATATAAAGTCGTATTAGGTTTTTGTAGCCATGAGCAACAGACTTGATAGCCGTATAAACTTTTTTTTGTAGCTGCAAGGCAAAGAGTCGATAACCGCGTTATATCGTATTTTGTGGCTGTGTGCCACAGAATAGATAGTTGTATTGGGTTTTTCTAGCTGGGAGCAACATACTTGATAGCCATATAAACTTTTTTCTGTAGCTGCACGGCAAAGAGTCAATAACCGCGTTAATTTGTCTTTTGTGGCTGTGCGCCACAGAATATAAAGTCGTATTAGGTTTTTGTAGCTGGGAGCAACAGACTTGATAGCCGTATAAACTTTTTTTTCTGTAGCTGCAAGGCAAAGAGATAATAACCGCGTTAATTTGTCTTTTGTGGCTGTGCGCCACAGAATATAAAGTCGTATTAGGTTTTTGTAGCTGGGAGCAACAGATTTGATAGCCGTATGAAATGTTCTCTGTAACTGCAAGGCAAAGAGTCAATAACCGCGTTAATTTGTATTTTGTGGCTGTGCGCCACAGAATATAAAGTCGTATTATGTTTTTGTAGTTGGAAGCAACAGACTTGATAGCCGTATGATTTTTTTTGTAGCTGCAAGTCAAAATGTCAATAACCGCGTTAATTCGTCTTTGTGGCTGTGCGCCACAGAATAGATTGTCGTATTAGGTTTTTGTAGCTGGGAGCAACAGATTTGATAGCCGTATGAAATGTTCTCTGTAACTGCGAGGCAAAGAGTCAATAACCGCGTTAATTCGTCTTTTGTGGCTGTGCGCCACAGAATATATAGTCGTATTAGGTTTTTGTAGCTGGGAGCAACAGACTTGATAGCCGTATGAACTTTTCTCTGTAGCTGCAAGCCAACAAGTCGATAACCGCGATAATTTGTATTTTCTGGCTGTGCGCCACAGAATAGATGTTCGTATTAGGTTTTTGTAGCTGGGAGCAACAGATTTGATAGCCGTATGAACTGTTCTCTGTAGCTGCAAGGCAAAGAGTCGATAACCGCGTCAATTCGTATTTTGTGGCTGTGCGCCACAGAATAGATAGTCGTATTAGGTTTTTGTAGCTGGGAGCAACATACTTGGTAGCCGTATAACCTTTTTCCTGTAGCTGCACGGCAAAGAGTCAATAACCGCGTTAATTTGTCTTTTGTGGCTGTGCGCCACAGAATATGAAGTCGTATTAGGTTTTTGTAGCTGGGAGCAACAGACTTGATAGCCATATAAACTTTTTTCTGTAGCTGCACGGCAAAGAGTCAATAACCGCGTTAATTTGTCTTTTGTGGCTGTGCGCCACAGAATATAAAGTCGTATTAGGTTTTTGTAGCTGGGAGCAACAGACTTGATAGCCGTATAAACTTTTTTTCTGTAGCTGCAAGGCAAAGAGATAATAACCGCGTTAATTTGTCTTTTGTGGCTGTGCGCCACAGAATATAAAGTCGTATTAGGTTTTTGTAGCTGGGAGCAACAGATTTGATAGCCGTATGAAATGTTCTCTGTAACTGCAAGGCAAAGAGTCAATAACCGCGTTAATTTGTATTTTGTGGCTGTGCGCCACAGAATATAAAGTCGTATTATGTTTTTGTAGTTGGAAGCAACAGACTTGATAGCCGTATGAACTTTTCTCTGTAGCTGCAAGCCAACAAGTCGATAACCGCGATAATTTGTATTTTCTGGCTGTGCGCCACAGAATAGATTGTCGTATTAGGTTTTTGTAGCTGGGAGCAACAGATTTGATAGCCGTATGAACTGTTCTCTGTAGCTGCAAGGCAAAGAGTCAATAACCGCGTTAATTTGTATTTTGTGGCTGTGCGCCACAGAATATAAAGTCGTATTATGTTTTTGTAGTTGGAAGCAACAGACTTGATAGCCGTAATTTTTTTTTTGTAGCTGCAAGTCAAAATGTCAATAACCGCGTTAATTCGTCTTTGTGGCTGTGCGCCACAGAATAGATTGTCGTATTAGGTTTTTGTAGCTGGGAGCAACAGATTTGATAGCCGTATGAAATGTTCTCTGTAACTGCGAGGCAAAGAGTCAATAACCGCGTTAATTTGTCTTTTGTGGCTGTGCGCCACAGAATATATAGTCGTATTAGGTTTTTGTAGCTGGGAGCAACAGACTTGATAGCCGTATGAACTTTTCTCTGTAGCTGCAAGCCAACAAGTCGATAACCGCGATCATTTGTATTTTCTGGCTGTGCGCCACAGAATAGATTGTCGTATTAGGTTTTTGTAGCTGGGAGCAACAGATTTGATAGCCGTATGAACTGTTCTCTGTAGCTGCACGGCAAAGAGTCAATAACCGCGTTAATTTGTCTTTTGTGGCTGTGCGCCACAGAATATAAAGTCGTATTAGGTTTTTGTAGCTGGGAGCAACAGACTTGATAGCCGTATAAACTTTTTTTCTGTAGCTGCAAGGCAAAGAGATAATAACCGCGTTAATTTGTCTTTTGTGGCTGTGCGCCACAGAATATAAAGTCGTATTAGGTTTTTGTAGCTGGGAGCAACAGATTTGATAGCCGTATGAAATGTTCTCTGTAACTGCAAGGCAAAGAGTCAATAACCGCGTTAATTTGTATTTTGTGGCTGTGCGCCACAGAATATAAAGTCGTATTATGTTTTTGTAGTTGGAAGCAACAGACTTGATAGCCGTAATTTTTTTTTTGTAGCTGCAAGTCAAAATGTCAATAACCGCGTTAATTCGTCTTTGTGGCTGTGCGCCACAGAATAGATTGTCGTATTAGGTTTTTGTAGCTGGGAGCAACAGATTTGATAGCCGTATGAAATGTTCTCTGTAACTGCGAGGCAAAGAGTCAATAACCGCGTTAATTTGTCTTTTGTGGCTGTGCGCCACAGAATATATAGTCGTATTAAGGTTTTTGTAGCTGGGAGCAACAGACTTGATAGCCGTATGAACTTTTCTCTGTAGCTGCAAGCCAACAAGTCGATAACCGCGATAATTTGTATTTTTTGCGGCTGTGCGCCACAGAATAGATTGTCGTATTAGGTTTTTGTAGCTGGGAGCAACAGATTTGATAGCCGTATGAACTGTTCTCTGTAGCTGCAAGGCAAAGAGTCGATAACCGCGTCAATTCGTATTTTGTGGCTGTGCGCCACAGAATAGATAGTCGTATTAGGTTTTTGTAGCTGGGAGCAACATACTTGGTAAGCCGTATAACCTTTTTCCTGTAGCTGCACGGCAAAGAGTCCAATAACCGCGGTTAATTTGTCTTTTGTGGCTGTGCGCCACAGAATATGAAGTCGTATTAGGTTTTTGTAGCTGGGAGCAACAGACTTGATGGCCGTATGAACTTTTTTCTGTAGCTGCAAGGCAAAGAAGTAATAACCGCGTTAATTTGTCTTTTGTGGCTGTGCGCCCACAGAATATATTGTCGTATCAGGTTTTTGTAGCTGGGAGCAACAGACTTGATAGCCGTATGAACTTTTCTCTGTAGCTGCAAGCCAACAAGTCGATAAACCGCGATATTTCGTGTTTTGTGGCTGTGCGCCACAGAATAGATTGTCGTATTAGGTTTTTGTAGCTGGGAGCGACAGATTTGATAGCCGTATGAACTGTTCTCTGTAGCTGCAAGCCAAAGAGGACGATAACCGCGTTTAATTCGTATTTTGTGGCTGTGCGCCACATAATAGATAGTCGTATTAGGTTTTTGTATCTGGGAGCAAACAGACTTGATAGCCGTATGAACTGTTCTCTGTAGTTGCAAGGCAAAAAGTCGATAACCGCGTTAATTCGTATTTTGTGGCTGTGCGCCACAGAATATAAAGTCGTATTAGGTTTTTGTAGTTGGGAGCAACAGACTTGATAGCCGTATGATTTTTTTTCTGTTAGGTGCAAGGCAAAGAGTCAATAACCGCGTTAATTTGTCTTTTGTGGCTGTGCGCCACAGAATAGTAAGTCGTATTAGGGTTTTGTAGCTGGGAGCAACAGACTTGATAGCCGTATAAACTTTTTTCTGTAGCTGCAAGGCAAAGAGTCAATAACCGCGTTAATTCGTCCTTTTGTGGCTGTGTGCCACAGAAAAGATAGTTGTATTTGGTTTTTGTAGCTGGGAGCAACATACTCGATAGCCGTATAAACTTTTTTATATAGCTGCACGGTAAAGAGTCAATAACCGCGTTAATTTGTCCTTTTGTGGCTGTGCGCCACAGAATAGTAAGTCGTATTAGGTTTTTGTAGCTGGGAGCAACATACTCGATAGCCGTATTAACTTTTTTTATATAGCTGCACGGTAAAGAGTCAATAACCGCGTTAATTTGTCTTTTGTGGCTGTGCGCCACAGAATAGTAAGTCGTATTAGGTTTTTGTAGCTGGGAGCAACAGACTTGATAGCCGTATAAACTTTTTTTCTGTAGCTGCAAGGCAAAGAGTCAATAACCGCGTTAATTCGTCTTTTGTGGCTGTGTGCCACAGAAAAGATAGTTGTATTTTGGTTTTTCTAGCTGGGAGCAACGTACTTGATAGCCGTATGAACTTTTTTTTGTAGCTGCAAGGCAAAGAGTCAATAACCGCGTTAATTTGTCTTTTGTGGCTGTGCGCCACAGAACATAAAGTCGTATTAGGTTTTTGTAGCCAGGAGCAACAGACTTGATAGCCGTATAAACTTTTTTTCTGTAGCTGCAAGGCAAAGAGTCGATAACCGCGTTAATTCGTAATTTGTGGCTGTGTGCCACAGAAAAGATAGTTGTATTGGGGTTTTTCGAGCTGGGAGCAACACACTTGATAGCCGTATGAAACTTTTTTTGTAGCTGCAAGGCAAAGAGTCAATAACCGCGTTAATTTGTCTTTTGTGGCTGTGCGCCACAGAACATAAAGTCGTATTAGGTTTTTCTAGCTGGAGCAACATACTTGATAGCCGTATGAACTTTTCTCTGTAGCTGCAAGCCAACAAGTCGATAACCGCGATAATTTGTATTTTCTGGCTGTGCGCCACAGAATAGATTGTCGTATTAGGTTTTTGTAGCTGGGAGCAACAGATTTGATAGCCGTATGAACTGTTCTCTGTAGCTGCAAGGCAAAAGAGTCAATAAACCGCGTTAATTTGTATTTTGTGGCTGTGCGCCCACAGAATATAAAGTCGTATTATTTTTTTGTAGTTGGAAGCAACAGACTTGATAGCCGTAATTTTTTTTTTGTAGCTGCAAGTCAAAATGTCAATAACCGCGTTAATTCGTCTTGTGGCTGTGCGCCACAGAATAGATTGTCGTATTAGGTTTTTTGTAGCTGGGAGCAACAGATTTGATAGCCGTATGAAATGTTCTCTGTAACTGCGAGGCAAAGAGTCAATAACCGCGTTAATTTGTCTTTTGTGGCTGTGCGCCACAGAATATATAGTCGTATTAGGTTTTTGTAGCTGGGAGCAAACAGACTTGATAGCCGTATGAACTTTTCTCTGTAGCTGCAAGCCAACAAGTCGATAACCGCGATAATTTGTATTTTTCTGGCTGTGCGCCACAGAATAGATTGTCGTATTAGGTTTTTGTAGCTGGGAGCAACAGATTTGATAGCCGTATGAAACTGTTCTCTGTAGCTGCACGGCAAAGAGTTCAATAACCGCGTTAATTTGTCTTTTGTGGCTGTGCGCCACAGAATATAAAGTCGTATTAGGTTTTTGTAGCTGGGAGCAACAGACTTGATAGCCGTATAAACTTTTTTCTGTAGCTGCAAGGCAAAGAGATAATAACCGCGTTAATTTGTCTTTTGTGGCTGTGCGCCACAGAATATAAAGTCGTATTAGGTTTTTGTAGCTGGGAGCAACAGATTTGATAGCCGTATGAAATGTTCTCTGTAACTGCAAGGCAAAGAGTCAATAACCGCGTTAATTTGTATTTTGTGGCTGTGCGCCACAGAATATAAAGTCGTATTATGTTTTTGTAGTTGGAAGCAACAGACTTGATAGCCGTAATTTTTTTTTTGTAGCTGCAAGTCAAAATGTCAATAACCGCGTTAATTCGTCTTTGTGGCTGTGCGCCACAGAATAGATTGTCGTATTAGGTTTTTGTAGCTGGGAGCAACAGATTTGATAGCCGTATGAAATGTTCTCTGTAACTGCGAGGCAAAGAGTCAATAACCGCGTTAATTTGTCTTTTGTGGCTGTGCGCCACAGAATATATAGTCGTATTAGGTTTTTGTAGCTGGGAGCAACAGACTTGATAGCCGTATGAACTTTTCTCTGTAGCTGCAAGCCAACAAGTCGATAACCGCGATAATTTGTATTTTCTGGCTGTGCGCCACAGAATAGATTGTCGTATTAGGTTTTTGTAGCTGGGAGCAACAGATTTGATAGCCGTATGAACTGTTCTCTGTAGCTGCAAGGCAAAGAGTCGATAACCGCGTCAATTCGTATTTTGTGGCTGTGCGCCACAGAATAGATAGTCGTATTAGGTTTTTGTAGCTGGGAGCAACATACTTGGTAGCCGTATAACCTTTTTCCTGTAGCTGCACGGCAAAGAGTCAATAACCGCGTTAATTTGTCTTTTGTGGCTGTGCGCCACAGAATATGAAGTCGTATTAGGTTTTTGTAGCTGGGAGCAACAGACTTGATGGCCGTATGAACTTTTTTCTGTAGCTGCAAGGCAAAGAAGTAATAACCGCGTTAATTTGTCTTTTGTGGCTGTGCGCCACAGAATATATTGTCGTATCAGGTTTTTGTAGCTGGGAGCAACAGACTTGATAGCCGTATGAACTTTTCTCTGTAGCTGCAAGCCAACAAGTCGATAACCGCGATATTTCGTGTTTTGTGGCTGTGCGCCACAGAATAGATTGTCGTATTAGGTTTTTGTAGCTGGGAGCGACAGATTTGATAGCCGTATGAACTGTTCTCTGTAGCTGCAAGCCAAAGAGACGATAACCGCGTTAATTCGTATTTTGTGGCTGTGCGCCACATAATAGATAGTCGTATTAGGTTTTTGTATCTGGGAGCAACAGACTTGATAGCCGTATGAACTGTTCTCTGTAGTTGCAAGGCAAAAAGTCGATAACCGCGTTAATTCGTATTTTGTGGCTGTGCGCCACAGAATATAAAGTCGTATTAGGTTTTTGTAGTTGGGAGCAACAGACTTGATAGCCGTATGATTTTTTTTCTGTAGGTGCAAGGCAAAGAGTCAATAACCGCGTTAATTTGTCTTTTGTGGCTGTGCGCCACAGAATAGTAAGTCGTATTAGGGTTTTGTAGCTGGGAGCAACAGACTTGATAGCCGTATAAACTTTTTTCTGTAGCTGCAAGGCAAAGAGTCAATAACCGCGTTAATTCGTCTTTTGTGGCTGTGTGCCACAGAAAAGATAGTTGTATTTGGTTTTTGTAGCTGGGAGCAACATACTCGATAGCCGTATAAACTTTTTTATATAGCTGCACGGTAAAGAGTCAATAACCGCGTTAATTTGTCTTTTGTGGCTGTGCGCCACAGAATAGTAAGTCGTATTAGGTTTTTGTAGCTGGGAGCAACATACTCGATAGCCGTATAAACTTTTTTATATAGCTGCACGGTAAAGAGTCAATAACCGCGTTAATTTGTCTTTTGTGGCTGTGCGGCCACAGAATAGTAAGTCGTATTAGGTTTTTGTAGCTGGGAGCAACAGACTTGATAGCCGTATAAACTTTTTTCTGTAGCTGCAAGGCAAAGAGTCAATAACCGCGTTAATTCGTCTTTTGTGGCTGTGTGCCACAGAAAAGATAGTTGTATTTGGTTTTTCTAGCTGGGAGCAACGTACTTGATAGCCGTATGAACTTTTTTTTGTAGCTGCAAGGCAAAGAGTCAATAACCGCGTTAATTTGTCTTTTGTGGCTGTGCGCCACAGAACATAAAGTCGTATTAGGTTTTTGTAGCCAGGAGCAACAGACTTGATAGCCGTATAAACTTTTTTCTGTAGCTGCAAGGCAAAGAGTCGATAACCGCGTTAATTCGTAATTTGTGGCTGTGTGCCACAGAAAAGATAGTTGTATTGGGTTTTTCGAGCTGGGAGCAACACACTTGATAGCCGTATGAACTTTTTTTGTAGCTGCAAGGCAAAGAGTCAATAACCGCGTTAATTTGTCTTTTGTGGCTGTGCGCCACAGAACATAAAGTCGTATTAGGTTTTTCTAGCTGGGAGCAACATACTTGATAGCCGTATACACTTTTTTCTGTAGCTGCAAGGCAAAGAGTCAATAACCGCGTTAATTCGTATTTTGTGGCTGTGTGCCACAGAAAAGATAGTTGTATTAGGTTTTTGTAGTTGGGAGCAACAGACTTGATTGCCGTATGAGTTTTTTTTCTGTAACTGCAAGCCGAAGAGTCGATAACCGCGTTAATTCGTATTTCGTGGCTGTGCGCCACAGAATAGATAATCGTATTAGGTTTTTGTAGCTGGGAGCAACAGACTTGATAGCCGTATGAACTTTTTTCTGTAGCTGCAAGGCAAAGAGTCAATAACCGCGTTAAGTCGTCTTTTGTGGCTGTGCGCCACAGAATATACAGTCGTCTTAGGTTTTTGTATCTGGGAGCAACAGACTTGATAGCCGTATGAACTTTTTTCTGTAGCTGCAAGGCAAAGAGTCAATAACCGCGTTAAGTCGTCTTTTGTGGCTGTGCGCCACAGAATATATAGTCGTGTTAGGTCTTTGTAGCTGGGAGCAACATACTTGATAGCCGTATAAACTTTTTTTTGTAGCTTTACGGCAAAGAGTCAATAACCGCGTTAATTTGTCTTTTGTGGCTGTGCGCCACAGAATATGAAGTCGTATTAGGTTTTTGTAGCTGGGAGCAACAGACTTGATAGCCGCATAAACTTTTCTCTGTAACTGCAAGCCAAAAAGTCGATAGCCGCGTTAATTCGTATTTTGTGGCTGTGCGCCACAGAATAGATTGTCGTATTAGGTGTTTGTATCTGGGAGCAACAGATTTGATAGCCGTATGAACTTTTCTCTTTAACTGCAAGCCAAAAAGTCGATAACCGCGTTAATTCGTATTTTGTGGCTGTGCGCCACAGAATAGATTGTCGTATTAGGTGTTTGTATCTGGGAGCAACAGATTCGATAGCCGTATGAAATATTCTCTGTAACTGCGAGGCAAAGAGTCAATAACCGCGTTAATTCGTCTTTTGTGGCTGTGCGCCACAGAATATATAGTCGTATTAGGTTTTTGTAGCTGGGAGCAAAAGACTTGATAGCCGTATGATTTTTTTTTTGTAGCTGCAAGTCAAAATGTCAATAACCGCGTTAATTCGTCTTTGTGGCTGTGCGCCACAGAATAGATTGTCGTATTAGGTTTTTGTAGCTGGGAGCAACAGATTTGATAGCCGTATGAAATGTTTTCTGTAGCTGCAAGGCAAAGAGTCAATAACCGCGTTAATTCGTATTTTGTGGCTGTGTGCCACAGAAAAGATAGTTGTATTAGGTTTTTGTAGTTGGGAGCAACAGACTTGATTGCCGTATGAGTTTTTTTTTCTGTAACTGCAAGCCGAAGAGTCGATAACCGCGTTAATTTGTATTTCGTGGCTGTGCGCCACAGAATAGATAATCGTATCAGGTTTTTGTAGCTGGGAGCAACAGACTTGATAGCCGTATAAACTTTTTTCTGTAGCTGCAAGGCAAAGAGTCAATAACCGCGTTAATTTGTCTTTTGTGGTTGTGCGCCACAGAATATAAAGTCGTATTAGGTTTTTGTAGTTGGGAGCAACAGACTTGATAGCCGTATGATTTTTTTTCTGTAGGTGCAAGGCAAAGAGTCAATAACCGCGTTAATTTGTATTTGGTGGATGTGCGCCACAAAATAGATTGTCGTATTAGGTTTTTGTAGCTGGGAGCAACAGACTTGATAGCCGTATGAACTTTTTTCTGTAGCTGCAAGGCAAAGAGTCAATAACCGCGTTAAGTCGTCTTTTGTGGCTGTGCGCCACAGAATATACAGTCGTCTTAGGTTTTTGTATCTGGGAGCAACAGACTTGATAGCCGTATGAACTTTTTTCTGTAGCTGCAAGGCAAAGAGTCAATAACCGCGTTAAGTCGTCTTTTGTGGCTGTGCGCCACAGAATATATAGTCGTGTTAGGTCTTTGTAGCTGGGAGCAACATACTTGATAGCCGTATAAACTTTTTTTGTAGCTTTACGGCAAAGAGTCAATAACCGCGTTAATTTGTCTTTTGTGGCTGTGCGCCACAGAATATGAAGTCGTATTAGGTTTTTGTAGCT
Source organism: Litoditis marina (assembly GCA_964036275.1). Classification (NCBI taxonomy): domain Eukaryota; kingdom Metazoa; phylum Nematoda; class Chromadorea; order Rhabditida; family Rhabditidae; genus Litoditis; species Litoditis marina. The sequence goes on from CAXIWQ010000254.1 coordinate 273,590, forward strand.
GGGAGCAACAGACTTGATAGCCGCATAAACTTTTCTCTGTAACTGCAAGCCAAAAAGTCGATAGCCGCGTTAATTCGTATTTTGTGGCTGTGCGCCACAGAATAGATTGTCGTATTAGGTGTTTGTATCTGGGAGCAACAGATTTGATAGCCGTATGAACTTTTCTCTTTAACTGCAAGCCAAAAAGTCGATAACCGCGTTAATTCGTATTTTGTGGCTGTGCGCCACAGAATAGATTGTCGTATTAGGTGTTTGTATCTGGGAGCAACAGATTCGATAGCCGTATGAAATATTCTCTGTAACTGCGAGGCAAAGAGTCAATAACCGCGTTAATTCGTCTTTTGTGGCTGTGCGCCACAGAATATATAGTCGTATTAGGTTTTTGTAGCTGGGAGCAACAGACTTGATAGCCGTATGATTTTTTTTTGTAGCTGCAAGTCAAAATGTCAATAACCGCGTTAATTCGTCTTTGTGGCTGTGCGCCACAGAATAGATTGTCGTATTAGGTTTTTGTAGCTGGGAGCAACAGATTTGATAGCCGTATGAAATGTTCTCTGTAACTGCGAGGCAAAGAGTCAATAACCGCGTTAATTCGTCTTTTGTGGCTGTGCGCCACAGAATATATAGTCGTATTAGGTTTTTGTAGCTGGGAGCAACAGACTTGATAGCCGTATGAACTTTTCTCTGTAGCTGCAAGCCAACAAGTCGATAACCGCGATAATTTGTTTTTGTGGCTGTGCGCCTCAGAATAGATTGTCGTATTAGGTTTTTGTAGCTGGGAGCAACAGATTTGATAGCCGTATGAAATATTCTCTGTAGCTGCAAGGCAAAGAGTCGATAACCGCGTCAATTCGTATTTTGTGGCTGTGCGCCACAGAATAGATAGTCGTATTAGGTTTTTGTAGCTGGGAGCAACATACTTGATAGCCGTATAACCTTTTTCCTGTAGCTGCACGGCAAAGAGTCAATAACCGCGTTAATTTGTCTTTTGTGGCTGTGCGCCACAGAATATAAAGTCGTATTAGGTTTTCGTAGCTGGGAGCAACAGACTTGATAGCCGTACGAACTTTTTTCTGTAGCTGCAAGGCAAAGAGGTAATAACCGCGTTAATTTGTCTTTTGTGGCTGTGCGCCACAGAATAGATTGTCGTATCAGGTTTTTGTAGCTGGGAGCAACAGACTTGATAGCCGTATGAACTTTTCTCTGTAGCTGCAAGCCAACAAGTCGATAACCGCGATATTTCGTGTTTTGTGGCTGTGCGCCACAGAATATAAAGTCGTATTAGGTTTTCGTAGCTGGGAGCAACAGACTTGATAGCCGTATGATTTTTTTTCTGTAGCTGCAAGGCAAAGAGTCAATAACCGCGTTAATTTGTCTTTTGTGGCTGTGCGCCACAGAATATAAAGTCGTATTAGGTTTTCGTAGCTGGGAGCAACAGACTTGATAGCCGTATGAACTTTTTTCTGTAGCTGCAAGGCAAAGAGGTAATAACCGCGTTAATTTGTCTTTTGTGGCTGTGCGCCACAGAATAGATTGTCGTATCAGGTTTTTGTAGCTGGGAGCAACAGACTTGATAGCCGTATGAACTTTTCTCTGTAGCTGCAAGCCAACAAGTCGATAACCGCGATATTTCGTGTTTTGTGGCTGTGCGCCACAGAATATAAAGTCGTATTAGGTTTTCGTAGCTGGGAGCAACAGACTTGATAGCCGTATGATTTTTTTTCTGTAGCTGCAAGGCAAAGAGTCAATAACCGCGTTAATTTGTCTTTTGTGGCTGTGCGCCACAGAATAGATTGTCGTATTAGGTTTTTGTAGCTGGGAGCAACAGATTTGATAGCCGTATGAAATATTTTCTGTAACTGCGAGGCAAAGAGTCAATAACCGCGTTAATTCGTCTTTTGTGGCTGTGCGCCACAGAATATATAGTCGTATTAGGTTTTTGTAGCTGGGAGCAACAGACTTGATAGCCGTATGAACTGTTCTCTGTAGCTGCAAGGCAAAGAGTCGATAACCGCGTTAATTCGTATTTTGTGGCTGTGCGCCACAGAATAGATAGTCGTATTAGGTTTTTTTAGCTGGGAGCAACATACTTGATAGCCGTATAACCTTTTTCCTGTAGCTGCACGGCAAAGAGTCAATAACCGCGTTAATTTGTCTTTTGTGGCTGTGCGCCACAGAATATAAAGTCGTATTAGGTTTTCGTAGCTGGGAGCAACAGACTTGATAGCCGTATGAATTTTTTTCTGTAGCTGCAAGGCAAAGAGGTAATAACCGCGTTAATTTGTCTTTTGTGGCTGTGCGCCACAGAATAGATTGTCGTATCAGGTTTTTGTAGCTGGGAGCAACAGACTTGATAGCCGTATGAACTTTTCTCTGTAGCTGCAAGCCAACAAGTCGATAACCGCGATAATTCGTATTTTGTGGCTGTGCGCCACAGAATAGATTGTCGTATTAGGTTTTTGTAGCTGGGAGCAACAGATTTGATAGCCGTATGAACTGTTCTTTGTAGCTGCAAGGCAAAGAGTCGATAACCGCGTTAATTCGTATTTTGTGGCTGTGCGCCACAGAATAGATAGTCGTATTAGGTTTTTGTAGCTGGGAGCAACATATTTGATAGCCGTATAACCTTTTTCCTGTAGCTGCACGGCAAAGAGTCAATAACCGCGTTAATTTGTCTTTTGTGGCTGTGCGCCACAGAATATAAAGTCGTATTAGGTTTTTGTAGCTGGGAGCAACAGACTTGATAGCCGTATGAACTTTTTTCTGTAGCTGCAAGGCAAAGAGGTAATAACCGCGTTAATTTGTCTTTTGTGGCTGTGCGCCACAGAATAGATTGTCGTATCAGGTTTTTGTAGCTGGGAGCAACAGACTTGATAGCCGTATGAACTTTTTTCTGTAGCTGCAAGGCAAAGAGGTAATAACCGCGTTAATTTGTCTTTTGTGGCTGTGCGCCACAGAATATAAAGTCGTATTAGGTTTTCGTAGCTGGGAGCAACAGACTTGATAGCCGTATGAACTTTTTTCTGTAGCTGCAAGGCAAAGAGGTAATAACCGCGTTAATTTGTCTTTTGTGGCTGTGCGCCACAGAATAGATTGTCGTATTAGGTTTTTTTAGCTGGGAGCAACATACTTGATAGCCGTATAACCTTTTTCCTGTAGCTGCACGGCAAAGAGTCAATAACCGCGTTAATTTGTCTTTTGTGGCTGTGCGCCACAGAATATAAAGTCGTATTAGGTTTTCGTAGCTGGGAGCAACAGACTTGATAGCCGTATGAATTTTTTTCTGTAGCTGCAAGGCAAAGAGGTAATAACCGCGTTAATTTGTCTTTTGTGGCTGTGCGCCACAGAATAGATTGTCGTATCAGGTTTTTGTAG